>JAGTTF010005093.1:67279-77279 GCA_019095985.1 Streblospio benedicti | reverse complement strand
TGGTTCATTTTATTATTGCAATTAATATTTACAAGCAGGATAGCCAATAGTAAGGAATAAACACTTCACATTGTCACATTTATTATCATGCAATATGATATTGTGTAACTGTGATGTTGCTGTCGTTTAGTTACATATGTATAAATAATTGTGTTTCATTATCTTTTGCATGCATTCCACATGAACTATGTATCATTATGTGATTCCAGCCTCTGCCGCCTACTTCTCTGTGGCGGCCAATTCAATAGAAGACTACAATTATGACGCTATCAAGTTCGCCCACACCCACACCAACGTGGTCCCTGCCGGCAGCACGGGCGGCTGGGACGCGGCCACAAACAGCTACACGTGTCCGATAACAGGGGACTACATGTTTGTGGTCACCCTGGACAAGGCTGACAGTCGGGACTCCTACAACAACTTTCCTGCCCGCCTCACCCGCACCTCGCTCTCCGGCGCCGACACAGGCATCGCATATCTGTATAACCACAAACACTCGTCCGTCAGCGGGACCATCCTGTTCAGCAGCACGATGCAGGCGATCGTGCCGTGTCGAGCCGGGGAGAAAGTGTCGGTGAGGGCGGACTGTGGTAGTGGGTGCGGTCTGTATGATGACAGCTATCACCAGAATACTTTCTCTGGTTTCAAGTTGTAAACATAATAAATAGAATGTTTATTTTATTGCTACTGACTCTTTAACTTAAAATATAATTTGGCTGATCTGTAAGATACGTACCATTTTACATAATATTTACTATAACAGATTATGTATAACATTTTTATTGGTTTCAAACTGATTACAAATATCTACTATTGAGTGTTAAACTGGAAATGATATTGCATATAATGTGAATGAAGATTACTATCCCAAACACGGTATAATGTATGATGTATCATAAGTAACTTATTTCATTGCTTTCTGATTATCTGTCAATCATATTATTTATAGTGTATAGTTTTATTTGACAGCTGTACACTAAAATGAAAATTTATTTTTGTAACACTTAATTTTAAGTCTTATAATATGATAAATTCAATTTCACTCCAGAGATCAGTGGGAGTTATCACATGTATATTAGTTTCTTGTATATAATGATGTAATGACATGTCTCTATGACGACCACTCCGACACGTTCGCTTGGTTAAATTTTGAATAGTCGTAAATACAGTAGAACCTCCAATTAAGACCACCTCTATAATGAGACGACCTCTATAATAAGACCAAATTTTGCGGTAGCAGTCATTCAAAATGATTCCAATGGGAACCTCTTTATAGACCACTTCTCCATTGAGATCCCTTCAAGACCGTCCCACGAGCGGTCTTGATAGAGAGGTTCTACTGTAACATGTTTTGTTGCTTTCTGCCTGATTGAGAATAGATGCCATATGTGTGTACATGAAGAGGTGGCAGGTTATACTGTTAGCCGTCCACTGGCAGCTAACACTACAACAACTAAGACTAAGACTAAGACTATGAAAGTGTTGATTTACAACTTTACATGGTTTGAACAGCCAGATTCTAGATAATATGTTGATTTGTTTGTTCTGGATTATTATAAACATGATAAACGTATACACTTGGCATGTATGCACAGTGTATATGACAGTGTGTGATGATAATGTGTTCTTTGTTACCAAAAAATATGATGATAACATCTTGACTGTTGATTTGTTATAATAAAATAAAAAATCTGTTTGCAGAAACGTTTTGCGTTTTGTTCTGTTGCAACCTGTGGTTTGTAGATATTGAACATCTTGACTGTCCCGACTGTACATGCAGTTATTTCAGTAATAATAAATAAAATGGTGACGCCACAAGGTCAGAGGTCAATGGTAATAAAGATGTGTAATGTGCGTTTTTCTATACAGTATATAGTAAAACTCGGAGACAAAAATGCTTTAATAACTTTGTTAACCATAATCTGTTATTTATGAATTTTATGGACCACTTAATGGAAAGGTATAAAAATGCACAGCTAAAAGAGATTAATTTGGCATTAAACAGCAACTGAAAAGCTTCTCTAAATCCCATGTAAAAATGTAAAGAATGGGTTTCGGCCATGACAGAGATTTTTCACCGAATTTAGAGGGTGTTAAAATACAGCTAATGCAATCAGAATTGATCTTTTGACTTCAAATAAGGACTCCTACACCTGTTTCACAATAGGCGAATTAATACAGGCGCGGCAGAGCCTGCCAGAGACGGTTCCTTATTAGGGGACTCGACTCCCATATGCATGTTACGATTTTCCGTCGCCATCTTTTTTTCTGCCAAACAATTGATTTTTATCACTTTGTCATTGATTAATTTATTTTTGGGGTCTCCAGAAGAGCGGGTTTCTCTGCAATTACTTACCGTCATCAAAGACATTTCTTATTTTCGTCTTTCATTTTGAAATAATATACCCGACGAGGTGCCAATTAAGTGAACTAAGCAAGTTTATTTTATCTACCAATTACATAATCGACCTTGACATAAAGGGTCTAGTACTTATATTAGAAGCACTATTCAGGGCGACTAGCGTACAACACAATGCGTTCGACGTATACTTTGACACCTCTACCCTTCAATAATGACCTTGATGAAAAAGAACAAAACAAAAACATTGGTGGGTTTAAATAAAATTTACACTTGAGGATCTCCATAACAGGGAGTTTCTGTGTAATTACTTACCGTCATCAATAATATTTGTTGTATTCTCCTTTTATTTTGACATAAAATACCCAAAACGTTGCCTGATTTTATTAATCCACAGTATTAAACTTTCTGGTGTTGACATCGTCGTCAGTCTAGATCTACTGTCAAATTTAAGTATCCATGGCCCATGCTAAGCAGTTGCCGACGTTGTCCAGTAAATGTGAAAATCAATAATAGTAGGCTTAAAAAAGTATAGATCTACTGTCAAATTTCAGTATCTGTGACCCATGCTACTAGTGAGTAGTAGATCTACAGTTGAGTTATTTAAAGTTTGATGAATGAAAACTCAAATATAATGATGCAATGGTGTAGACCTATATAGATCTAGATGGATAATTCTTTCATGACTCATAAGGATAGTTGTGAACTGTGCATATGAACTGTGCATAGATCTAGATCTGCCCTGGTTATGGATGAATGGTATAGACATTGACATTGTCATTGATGGATTTATGTTAGCCGTTCGTGTCAATATAATAATAAGACAATATTGTGAATAGTCAAGTGTCAGTAATGACAGTGTCTAGGCTAAAGTAGTATAAGATGCCAGAGTTTGTGATTTGTGTACACGCTTAGTTATAAACTTATCATAGTCTATAGTCGGCAGATGTCATATCAGTTGATAGTATTACTGTAAGAGACGGCTTATATATATCAAGGACATATGTGTGCAATACAAATCGATATAAATAGATTATTCACGCTGTTCAAAATGTGCTTATGACAGAGGAGCCCAGTCCCCAAAACTGGAGCTGGCTTATTTGTGCCAAATTGTGGATTAATGAACCAGAATGTGACTGCAACAGTGCATTACTTGACCCAGCCTCCCACGGATACCAAATCTCCACCTCAAATGCAGCAGGCATGTCATGGACAATCGATTACATTAGCTATTGTACACCCCTAAGTTAAGATGCTTAATGTGGAACAAGTTACATTAGCAGTTCAAATGCCCATTGAGGGTGGGCATTCTAACATTAGACTTGAAATCTGACATGATCAGAGAGATGGAGATATATCGGATCCTGCTCACAACTTCGCACAATCTGAGTGGAATCTCTATCAAAATCAGCCAATTATACTGACACCAATTCTGTTCTGCTTTTTGCCAGATTACGAAGACACTTATTCTAAAAATTATTAGACATGATTTAAATTAAAATACTGCACCAACGCAAAGTTTCATGCTTCTATAACCTAGATATGCACGCTTACAGAAATCTGATCATTCCATCATTTTCAAACTGTAAATTTGCAAATTTACACACTTTGAAGAGGTAAAGCCCAATTAAAATGTAAGAGCAATTTGCATAGTTGGGACTGCCACTGACTTAAACCAGTGAAGGATAGCATAACTTCTGTTGGTCAATAATGTCCAAATGCTCAGGAGATTATACAACGTCATTAACGATTAAGCAAACATTAGATGTGAAATCTTGACCTAATATAGGGATTATTTATATGTTTCTAAAAGCATATAAACACAGCTGTTCCAGTCATTGCCCATTTGCCTCTTAACAATATGGCTATTTTGCATAGTTAAAAGCCTGGAATGTTTAAATTTTCTGTAAGTGCGTACATCCTTTCAAGTTATGAAGAAGCACAAGGTGTGAATCAGTTCCAATAATTTACAGAATAAGTGTCCAAGGGAAAATATTGTAAGAAGCCCCAATTTGTGGAATAAAGTTGGTGTCCGCAAAATTATAACATCACAGATGCTTTCAAGTTTTAAAACAATTAATACTATGTTATCTTATGTATAACTATCCAGTGTGTCATACATGTAAATGATTTTCATTAGAGAACAGTAATTTGAATAATTAGGTCATAAAGTGGCACAATTGATACACTGTAAAACTAGAAATGTTTGTGCATGTCGTAATTTGCGAATTTAGTTTGCAAAAACGCAAACTTAAATAGTCAGCAAACATTAATAGCCTGTGTAAAGTATGTCTAGGATAGAAAAATCACAAAATTAAATGGTCACAAAAGAAGTTAATAGCCACAAAATATTTTATCTTTACAGTAATCGTCTACTGATTTGCCAATGTGTTGTAATACTTAAAATTTTGTTTCACACTTAGCATGAACTAGTCCATCAAATACGTTACAATCATATTTTATCTAAATGTACACAGCAACAATGTAAGTTGATGTTGAATATTATGATTTTTATGGACTATTTTACCAACAAGTAAAAGAAATCATACATTTAGTCTGTAGGCTTATGTATAAAAAGCAAAATTTTGGGTAGATTCTTGGCACCTATGTTTAAATTGATCCTTAGATATTACTGCTTGATAAAATGTAGGGTGCCAGTTATTTTTTCAAAATTCATGGCATTCAGTTTGACATTCAAAATGGCTGCCGGAGACGTAAATATGCCTTGCCAATAGTTGGTTCTAAATAATCTACCAGCTCTTTAGAATTCAAAAATGCAATATTTTGTATGAATGGAGATATATTGGGTCAATGAAGACAAAAGATAATCACAAGTACTAAATTTTTAATCTTAGAAAGTACAAGATGGCGTCCATACTACTTAAATAAGGGAAGTCTTATTTGAAATATACATTTGCATAAAAAATTAAACATAATGCAAGCTAACTGATCTACAGCTCTTTGCAAGTGAATGAAAATGGTACCACCTAAATGAGAAAATTATCAATAAGTTGGCTTTATACTGAAGCATCACTAAAAGAATCTGACCGATTATCAACTTCATGATCATTTTTGCACTTACACATTATACATGAGATATAAAGAAATTAAAGAGAGTCACATTTCACAGTTAATCATTTTCCAGATCTTCACCAATCACAGGAGGTTCAATGTTCATGCAGTTGTCAACGTCCCTCCACATTTGCACAGTTCTGTACAAACAACATTGTTACTTCTACATGAACATCTTTTTTTGAACACTGTGATTTCTCACAAGTACACCTTTACAAGTTGGAGCACAGCGTCTGGTGCTGGTGGAATCTGAGAAAGGATTGGTAGATACTTGTTGTCTTGGATCTTCCAACCCATGCTCAAAGGGTCAAGGGAACTTGGGTTCAAAACCAAGTCCTGAAGCCACATGTGACATTGGATATGAGCACGTCGGATATGCTCAACCCATGCTCCTTGAGTTGGTGGGAGTTTATCAACTCCTTGTTCATCTTTGAGTTGCTTGAACAAACACCAACGAAGACGTTTTGCTTGCCCAATACGTACTCCACTTGGACAAAACATGGAGCACAGAAACTCTTCACATCCACGCATAACAGCTTCAGTTGGTTCATGTCCTTCACCAAGACCAGCAATTGCTTCTAGGATGTCTAGATTTGTCCTCATGAAGATGGCAAAACAGCCTTTCTTGCCTTTTCCTTGAATGTCGTGTCACAACCAGTAAGTGCATGCCAGTTAATCAAAGCTGACGCAAGGCGATGGCTGTGTATATGCACCAATTTTGTAGTTTGGATAATGAGGACTTCTTCTTGGTTTGGGGCTGCCTTCAATATTACAAGGCATGAGTGGAATTAAAGATGAAGGGACGTTCTGTAGAGAATTTGGTGCTGATTGTTGTTGCCCACCAAGTTTCAATTTCTTAACGATCATTTCACCATCTCCAGAGCTCTGATATATACCAATTGCCAAGCCATGGAAGCTGTTTTTTTCCATCCGGAGTGTCAACTTTCTTATCAATGTTATCCATTGATGCTCTTATCATTTTAGCTTTTAGAAGACCAGGTGGGACATAAACCCCGAAATGTGTCATGTTCTCCTGAATTGTAATGCTGTTGCAGATTTTCTGCACACGGTCATATGTTACTCCTATACCAGCATTCTTTAGCATGGCTACTGCTTTTTGGCTGCGAAAACTATGATACATGTACAGCGAAAGACCCACAGAATATGGACTCTCAGTAACGCATCTAAACTCTGCTGAAGAGGATTTAGGCTTCAAAGACATCTGTCTCTTCGTCTTACATGATTGGACAATAGAATGTGACAGAATGCGACAGGTGTTGTTAAGTTCTTTTGAACGGACTTCTGTTGTTCCAGCTTCAGCTCCTTGTATGATCCATCTCATCATGACTAAAAGCTCTGCTGGTACCCTGCTTTCATTGTCATCTGTGAATGATCCATCAAACATCCATGGATTAGACTTACGAGATTTGAGAACAGAGTGTCTGATCAACTTCGAGCATTGAAAAATGACTTTCATGTCTCGTCGGATGGCTAAAACATCTTGTTCTTCAACAGCCGTATCTATTGCTGATCTAACAGTCTCTTTCGAATGAATGACTGCAGGTTTTCGCCCTCGTGCTTCTGTGATTGCATAATTTGACATCTGCTGTTCTATCTTTATTAGTAGTGCTGCACGAGTTATCTCTTTGTTTGGAAGACCATGATCACTCATCATATTGGTATAATGCTTCGATACTTCGGTCAGTGTCAATATGTCCCCTTGGTCAAGAGTTTCCTGCAATTCTGCAAAGAAAGGCTTTGTCTCTTTCAATATGTTGTTTGTGTGTCGCTTTGCTATGGCAAGATTTATGCCATACAGCATTGGAATTGAACAGATCTTTTTCAGAGAACCCCTGCAGTCGTTGATGCAGACGTATATATTCTGCATTTTGGCTGTAAATTTGTCTCCTTGACACAGCAAACACAATTTAAAATCAATGAAAGTTTCAGTCATGCGCTTTTTGTGAGCTGGTTCTTCACATGAATCCATGGCCCTGAAACGATGGGAGATTGATATGTTTATCCATAATAAACATGAAGAACGTTGACTTACAATGTATGCCTTAAATACTTGTGGTTAACTTGGAATCTGAAATAATAATCTTGTAAAATGACTTATCTACAGAAATTGTCTGCAGCAGTATACTGGAATAGAAATAGACAGAATTATTCACTGAATGCTGATATATAGATATTTTTTTAGTTACTTTTTATGTTTATAATTGTTGATTATTGCATATAATTTTGTAATCAGGCTTGCATTCATGCCTTATTGTTAGATATTTCAAACATTTACTATAGTTATGGTTTTTATTTTACTATCATTCGTACACACACCAAAAGAAAATGTTCCTAGGCAAGTAAATTTCGAATAACATGACATTATTCCGTGAGAAAGGGTAGCCATCTTAAAATTCAAGATGGCTGCTTCAAATTTTGAAAAAAAAACTGGCACCCATTTTTTTAATGATCAGTGTGATCTGTAGATCTATTTTGATATAAGTGCCATGAATCTACCCAAAAAAATGTCAAAGTTATGATCAATGACATAAGCCCACAAACACATTTTCACACATCTCCGACTTTCAAATAATATTTGACAAACTTATAATTGTTGGATTTATTATGTCTTGGTGGCAAATCAATCGCATATTGGTCTTTTATCTTTCACAAATGATTTGAAAGGGGATAATTTCGATGGAACGTTTTATTTCCTAGGTTTCCGTGCTTACCTATTATTTTCCTTCATTTTACTACATGAAATCACCCGTCCATAACGCAAACTTATCACCATTTTCATCTGATCTGGTGACGTCGCTTGTATTTACAAAATGGCTTAATACGCGTAATATGTGTGATTGTGTGGGCCAGAAACGTAAAATACGGTAATAATTTTACGGAAATAACTGTGGTCCTTATCCGGTGACAGTACTGTAGTTTACACATGGAACAGATAAACTTCAACAACTCCACCTGAATGTTTCTGTTGCAGCTGACGTTTGCGTTGGTGCTGGTGGTTTCCGGCTGTTGGGCTCAGTTCACCAGCGACAGCTGTGACACTGACAGCCCAGACACACAGATGAGGGTCACCATGCAGCAGCTAGAAGAACTGAGACTGGAAACAATAAGCTGAAGGTAAGCTAGTTGTTAGCAACTCTTAATACAAAGTATGGCAATATGAATACAATACACAGACAGTGATATTAACCATGTTCATAATGTCCCCCACCTGGTAGACTGTAGGTGCTTTCCCTTTTTTTAGAAATACTGGATGTTCTACTGTAAAATGCATACTATGTCTTTGACTAGGGGGATCACATGGCCCCTCATGGAAGTCCTGGATCTGCTACTGAGTAATGGTCCTGCAGAGTTAGAATCAACACATTTCTCTACAGTGCCACATGTTCACATTTACCCGTCTCAAATAGTCATGAAATATTTCAAAAAGTAATGAAATCTACATAAAATGCAAATTTCACTCACTCCCCAACATACCCCACTGTAAAAGAGTTAAAGTGGTTGAAGGATTGATCTTTTGACCTTATGGTTTGCTGAAGTACTGAGCTTTCCTTTCAACATAAACAGAGGCTACGAATGAGAGTTTGTTAAATATCATATTTATATCGTTTGGCTCAAGACATCATATATTTTGTTTGTGGTTTTTTTTTTTTCTTAAATTGTGGACAATAGACACATTGTATTTATATCAATCCATGTAATAATAATTATTCTGCAGATAAGAAACATAGCCATAATTCTTTATTACAAACTGATTGTGTTCAACTTTTGAATGACCACAACATGCAGAGACTTAGATAATGAAATGTATTAGTGAAATGTTAATCCCCCAGTGCAATATTGATGTCTGGATATGTAGAGCCCTACATGGGTTCTAATACTAAGCTCCATCTCGTGGTGTCATTTTAAAACATGTCAATTTGTTCCTCTTCAACTTAATACAATTTCTGTATGTATTAATATAAGGTATTTCAATGTTTATCATTTATTCATTTTAATGAGCCACTTTTACGTGTAAAAGTTTCAGTTTTAACCCATGTAGTTCTTTTTAAATGGACTGCACGCATTCTTTTCTCACTGGCTTTTGTGCTTTTATCCATCTATACACACCAACTACAGCGCATTGATGGCATTTTAAACAACCACTGACACAGTTGTAAGTACCGTGAACCTCGTTTTCGAATGTAAACATTACCTTATATGGTTATAGGCTTGGGAGCATTTTCTGAACAATCAAAAGCACACGTTTTCATTAATATAACACCTCGAAATGCGTTACAGTTTTGTTACACGGACTTTTAGCCCTGTTGACAGTAAGCTTACCGGGATTTGCGCATACCGTAACCTTTTACAAACATCTCGCTGCTTGGGATTGTGATATCATTCAAGGCACAGGCGTAAATACCGTACACGCCACGTTGGAAGTTCATTTTCTGCACATCATAAAACCGGTAAACACCGTATTCAAATTGCGCTGTTCTTTTTTGGCAAACGACGGACTCTTTTTACTAAAAGTATCTTTTGTCTTTTAGGAAAAAACTTTATCATACC
>JAGTTF010005093.1:14296-62535 GCA_019095985.1 Streblospio benedicti | reverse complement strand
GCCTGCATCGTGCTGCTGAACCGGATGTGCCGCTGACGGACGAGTGTTTGTAGTTAGACAGATATGTGATGATCTGTCGGCGCCGGAGAGCGAGGTGCGGGTGAGGCGGGCAGCAAAGTTGTTGTAGGAGTCGTCACCGTCAGCCTTGAACAGGGTGACCACAAACATGTAGTCCCCTGTTATCGGACAGGTGTACATGTTGGTGGCCGCGTCCCAGCCGCCCGTGCTGCCGGCAGGGACCACGTTGGTGTAGGTGTCGGGGAACTTTGATGGTGTCACCAGAATTGTACGCTTCTTCTGTATTGGCCGCCACAGAGAAGTAGGCGGCGGCAGAGGCTGGAATCACATAATGATACATGAGTCATGTGGAAATACATGCAAATGATGATGAAATTCTATAATTTAGACGTATGTAACCAAACGATAGCAACATCACAGTTACACAATATTGTATTGCATGATAATAAATGTGACAATGTGACGTGGTTATTGCTTATGCTGCTTGTAAATATTAATTGCGATAATAAAATCAATTCAATATACACCGGTGTACCTATATGCGCTAACCATGTGTACATCATGTTAAACAATAATACAGTGAACCTGTCACTAACGGTAAGGTGTACGAAACTTTGACAACGGAAATGATTTGACACTACAACGAGCGAACCATGAAACTTAGACAAACATTTTCCCTACTCGAGGGAACGTTTTCGTGTACTTAAACATTCATCATATGCCTCCCAGTAAGAAAAATGGCAACGCATAAAGAACCCAGAGATTTCACTGATGAAAATCAATGGTATCATTACATCATTATAATAGAGAAACTAATTTCCATTTGATAACTCCCACTTATCTCTGGAGTAAAATTGAATTTATCATATTATATGACTTAAAGTTGTTTTTAAAACCATTAATGCATAGACTGATGAATGACAGATACATATTTTCAGAAAAAGTCGGGGGGGGGGGCAGCCATAGGATTGTTTTTGTTTGTCAGTGCAACGGCTGGCAGAAATCCAAACGAAATAAATTTTGAGGGTGACAAATCGGGATACACCTATGTAACACAAATACTAAATACTGTCTGTTTACGAAAGAGCAAATATAGACTGTTCCAAAGGTAATATAATATAGGCTGAGATTGTGTTAAGGCTACGCGCACTTTCTACATTGACAGCTGCCATGTGTGGCCCTCATCGCCATGCTGCTTCTCACAGCCTAGAATCAGCACAATGTCTGACATCCTGCGCGTCTCTTGATCACTTACACGGCTCAAAGACACACACTATTAAGATAAATGTGATATTTTAGATATGGCCACATGGAGCTGAGATATCATTTATCTTCAACGCCTACTGCAACCACCAGGACAATAGTTTTATCAATATGCACTTATCACTGTGCGGAAGCGAGGAGGGTGGCAGTCGCCACCCTCCTCACGACCCAACTAAACCAAAATGGCGGAAGGTAAGCACATATTTTATTATTAGCTTTATTAGAGCTTTGACAGCGTTATTGTGTCCAACAAATAATCAAAGTATATTGAATTTTGATATACTTTGTCTGCATACAACTTTTAGTGCGATTTGATCTGTCAAATTAGTGTTCTGAGCAACAAATTTTTAACCTCAGAGGCGGGTGGCTTCTTACGATCCGTCACCCTCCTCTTTGATAAAACTTACCTACATCAGTCGGAGTGAAAAAAAAATGTCCCAAATAGCTAAATTAAGCATTGAATCCTCTTGTTTTGGGTGTCTGGGTAGATTATCAAAATAAAATAACATCTCATGCTAAGATTTAAACAAATAGTTCGTGTTTCAGTGAGAAAAATGCTTGTATAAAATTGTTCACATTTTGGTTTAGTTTGGGTGGTGAGCCCCCCATGCATTCCTACCCTGTCACACCATAGCCCCATCATTCCTTACACTGCCTGACCCATTCTCACCCTGCACACTGACCCCCTCACCCTCACCCTGCACACTGACCCCTCTCCCTGTAGCACCACCCATGGCCCCAGTCATCACCCTGCACATTCACCCCTCTCACCCCATGGCACACTACCCTTTCACCCTGATCTTCATTCAAATCTTCACTGACCCCTCTTTTATAAAAAAGGACCCTTGGCAACATCTGTAGCTGCTCATTTTGCACACTGACCCCACCTTCATTTTATAAAATAACAGATATTTTACTGGGTGTTATTCACAGTCCAATGTAGTCCCCGCTACACATGAAGGTACTTTTTAGAAACATCATAGGTAATATACTACCATACCATTAAAATCTACTTCTGTGAAATAATCGGGAAGGCTATGTAAAGGTGTTTTGGAAGATCGTGGACTCGAACTCACAACCTCCCGTCTATGATTCAGACCAGTCATATGTCATAGGCGGGCGTGCTACCGTTAACACTAATCCCCCGAGACACAGGTTACATACTTCGGTTTTCACCTATATCAATCTTGCGCAATGCACTTTCCCGCCTTGGATACTATTATTAGCCTATCCAACCTCGCAGCCTTTATCAATCATAGCCTGCTTTATACCTCCGACTATTACGAAGCAGTTATCTAGGCACACGGAGCCACGAACACCGGCCTTACAGGCTCATCCGGGCGTAATCTGGGCCACTTCTTTCACACTTCTGATATTTGCAGCTGTTACCATATACATTTTGTATAAGGAAATGCAGTCTCACTCCCATAGCACCATACTGCATACCTTCCTCAGGGCTACACTGCACAATGACCCCGCTCACCTGTTGAAGTCTGCAACCCTCCAATGGTGGTCCCATAGCTCCATACTCTACTAAATCTACACTATACAATGATGCCTCTCACCTGTTGAAGTCATCTGTATCTGAGTTATGTCCTTCCTGAGTTCCGCAATGGTCGTTCTAAATTCATCAATGGTCGTCTCCAGTCCTCCAATCGTGGTTCTAAATTCATCGTTGGCTGTCTCCAATCCTTCAATGGTGCTGCGAAATTCTTGGTTGGTCATCTCGAGTGTAGTCTGAAACATATGATGTCACTATGAGTTGATTGCCATGTTTATTATGTGTTCAGGTTATGGAGAGATTAATGGACATTCAACTTCACGTGACTGATTGTCAGGTTTCATAAATTATTTTGATTTTTTTTCCTGATAAACCACGATAATGTACTCAATTGTATTGGTCGTATTCGACTCTAACGGATCTAGACGAGCTAGAAATGTTAATAAAATTAATGATTGCTATACGGCTGTTTCACATTAAATGTGTCACAGCAATTCTTTGATTGTTATATGTATATAGTATCTTAATTAACTGAGAAAATGTCATGTCCTAATAGGTTTTAAGAAACAAAGACATTATTTAACCCTTTTATACAGTGTTTTACATTCATATATTCATATAGTTGAAATGATACGGCAAAATGCCTTGAAAATAGGGTGCATTTTATGCGTTTTGTTGTAACACTTGAAAAAATGGATAATGTAGGTCAGAGGTCGAATATGTATTTTGACTATTTTTATTTAATTAGTACAATTAAGCTGATTGCTGATTTTCTTAACTTTATGCCACAGTTTATTTGAAGCAAATCGGATAAGATTACGGAAATATACGTCACTTTGATTAAAAGTGTCGGAATATAGTTAGCGGAAAGTCAGCATTATTCATATATTATCACAATACTACATGCACTTGGTCGCCAGATACCCTCTTCACCTATGGTTATCTTATGACATTTGTTTTATACTTTTACATAACTAAGTGATTGAGACACAATGTTATCAGACAGAGATTGAAAGCAAAGCCACATTAGACATATTTTACATCGTCCCGGCAACAATCTTGGATACTTAGACTGGCCAATTAGAGGGCTGAACTCGTCCCCTTTATGCAAATGTCTTGTCTATCGCCACCAGGCAACAGTTGCTGGACAAATACTGCCCTCTGATTGGTTCTCTTAGTCACCGTAGCACAGTTACAGTTCAATCTTCTTTTAAAGAAGTTACCAATGTCAAGGCAAAACGTCCCTCTTACGATCATTATTTAAGCCACATACCTTTATTTCACATACAAAAATGTGAATGATTAGGAAAATATAAGTAGAAAATATATATAGTGCAAATTTAAAGATGTCCAGCAATAGAGGTTGCCAAATGATGTTGACACTGATCCTTCCAAGTCTGTGTAATCCAGCTAAAGTGAACCTCAAGTACAGCTCAGCTGTTTTGATATTAATCCCACCAAAGCCGCAGTTGAAAATCCTTTGATATTCATCAAGGGCTTTCATTGATACAGTTGGTCCGCCTTAAAAAGACATCATCAAGATCAAAGGAAATTGTTCTGTCAAGTCTATCTACTATCCATACCTTTATTTCATACACAATAATGAGAATTCTATGAATAGAAAGTAGGTATAACGAAATTCTATGGTGAAATTTAGATGTCAAATATTAGAGGTTGTGGTGACATGTGTAATCAGAGCTTGACTGTAAAAAGAGTCACAGGAAATAGTGTTACCATGGGCTGAATAGTTCACATAGATAATAAGCAGTACGGTGAAACTTGTCACTCTGACTGTGCATGCGATTTGAACGTAGAATTGTTATGTGGAGCCTGGCATGTTGCTTCATTATATTATTCAAGTTAAATGCTATTGGACTACACATTGTTTATGAAACCTTTACATCATGAGATGTCGACATTTGCCAGCCTCACTGTAAAGGTACCTACATAGGCGAGGCGACGAATACTGCCATCTGATTGGTTTTCTAATTCACCGTATCTCCTAAAGGTGACTATTTCAGGCCTCTAATTGGCCAGCCTAAGTACCCCAAGATGGTCGCCCGGTATGATGTAAAATATGCCTATTGCCATAAATAACGAATCAACGTGCATCATATAGTTTCAACATGCATGTTCATTATTCAATTAGCAACTTATTATTATTAGAAGCAAGTTAGTGCGAGCGTACAGATTATATGTGGTCGTGTATGTATCTATCAGCTGATGTATATATCTGTTAATACCCACACAGCACACACAAACTGCCACACCAAGGGAGAATCCCACGCTTTAAACTGGCGAGTAAAGTGTCGTCATTTCCAATTAATGTTACAATGTGATACTTTACTGTGGCACTTAAAACATAACCCTCCAGACACTATTTTTAAGTACCGTGAATCTCGATTCCATGTGTGTAAATATTACTTTATATGGTCATAGGTTTGATCAAGTTTTCCTATTAACTTGCACACAAAAAACAAAAACACAGTTATTATGACACTCTTTCATGCAAAAATGAATAATCTTCGAGATTAAAGATACTTTAAAAAAATCCTCCATTTACTTAAAAAATACATTAGAACCTGGAATTGACGAAAGGTGTTTACCCATTTTGTGATGTGCGGAAAGTGAACTGCAAACTCATCGTGTACGGTATTTACTGCTGTGCTTTAAATGATATCATAATTCCATGCAGGAAAGTTTATAAAGGTTACATATTATGCGCATATCGGGTAAGCACTGCCGACGGGGCTTAAAAGTCTGCTAACAAAACTGTGGAACATGTTACATTGATTCGAAGATTCCATATCTATCTGTCGCCAAACTACTGTTTATATCTATTCAAATTAAATGGTGTGATAAACATATCATATGTATGTATGTCTAGGTGTTATTATTAATGTCTTGTAAGCTTTGATTGTTCAGGGAAAATGCTTCCGAACTGATGACCATATAAGATAATGTTTACATTTAAAAACGAGATTCACGGTATTTACAACTGTGTCAGTGGGTGTTAAAGCACCATCAATGCGCTGTTGGTGTATAGAAGGATATAAAGCTAAACAGCCAGCAAGAAAAAAATGTGTGCAGCAGGTTTAAAAAAACTACATGGGCTAAAACTGAAACTTTTACATGTAAAAGTGACTCATTAAAATATTTATCTGTGTACATGATAAACATTAGCATAGCTTATATTAATACATACAGACATTTTATTAGGTTGAAGAGGAACAATTTGGCATGTTTTAAAATGACACCACGAGATGGAGCTTATTATTAGGGCTCTACATATCCAGACATGTCACGTATTCTGCTTCAGTATCACGGCCCCTGGATGCTGTGCTCATTCAAAAGTGGAATGCCATCAGTTTGTAATAGAGAATTATGGCTATATTTCTTATCTGCAGAATAATAATTATTATTGATATAAATACCTCTCACTCATAGCCTCTGTTTATGGAAAGTAAAGCTCAGTACTTCAGCAAACCATAAGGTCAAAGGGTCAATCATTCAGCCACTTAAACTCTTTTAGGGTGGGCAATGTTGGGGAGGGAGTGAAAATTGCATTATAGGTACATTTCATTACGTTTTAAAATATTTCATGACTATTTGTGACGGGTAAATGTGAACATGTGGCATTGTGAAGAAATGTGCAGGAGCATTACTCAGTGGCAGATCTTAGGACTTCCATGAGGGGCCATGTGATCCACCTAGTCAAATATATAGTATGCATTGTTAAGTAGCACATCCAGTATTTCTAAAAAAGGGGAAAGCACGTACAATCCACCATATGCAAGATGTTATGAACATGATCAAAGATTTGGCAGGAAAGGATGTGGCTCCGTTATTTAACATCACTGTCTGTGTATTGTATTTGTATGTGATACTTTGTATAAAGAGTTGCTAACAACTACCTTACCTTCAGCTTATTGTTTTCCAGTCTCAGTTCTTCTAGCTGCTGCATGATGACCCTCATCTGTGTGTCTGGGCTGTCAGTGTCACAGCTGTCGCTGGTGCACTGAGCCCAACAGCCGGAAACCACCAGCAACAACGCAAACGTCAGCTGCAACAGAAACATTCAAGTGAAGTTGTTGAAATTTATCTGTTCCATGTGTAAACTACAGTACTGTCACTGGATAAGGACCACAGTTATTTCCGTAAAATTATTACCGTATTTTACGTTTCTGGAAATCACACATATTACGCGTAATAAGCCATTTCGTAAATACAAGCGACATCACCAGATCAGATGAAAATGGTGATAAGTTTGCGTTATGGACGGGTGATTTCATGTAGTAAAATGAAGGAAAATAATAGGTAAGCACAGAAACCTAGGAAATAAAACATTCCATCGAAATTATCCCCTTTCAAATCATTTGTGAAAGATAAAAGATCAATATGCGATTGATTTGCCACCAAGACATAATAAATCCAACAATTATAAGTTTGTCAAATATTATTTGAAAGTCGGAGATGTGTGAAAATGTTTACACGTGCGTTTTATTTCCTTCCATCGGGAAATTCTGACCGAGATGCCGATAAAAAGTAATTAATAACTTAGTTAATTCTCTTGGGAATTGAATAATATTAATTCGCCTATTGTGAAACAGGTGTAGGAGTCCTTATTTGAAGTCAAAAGATTAATTCTGATTGCATTAGCTGTATTTTAACACCCTCTAAATTCGGTGAAAAATCTCTGTCATGGCCGAAACCCATTGTTTACATTTTTACACGGGATTTAGAGAAGCTTTTCAGTTGCTGTTTAATGCCAAATTAATCTCT
Organism: Streblospio benedicti; assembly: GCA_019095985.1. NCBI lineage: Eukaryota > Metazoa > Annelida > Polychaeta > Spionida > Spionidae > Streblospio > Streblospio benedicti. The sequence goes on along the minus strand of JAGTTF010005093.1, from coordinate 54,971 downwards.
TCTTTTAGCTGTGCATTTTTATACCTTTCCGACAAGTGGTCCCTAAAATTCATAAATAACAGATGATGATTAACAAAGTTATTAAAGCATTTTTGTCTCCGAGTTTTACTATATACTGTATAGAAAAACGCACAATACACATCTTTATTACCGTTGACCTCTGACCTCGTGACGTCACGCGCAATTTACGAAATCACTTATTACTGAAATTTCTAACTGCATGTACCGAATTGTCCGTATTTACGGGTTGTCCCACCGTATTTCCCGAATTTTCGCATATTACGCAATTTGCGAGAAAATCGCGTATTTCGCATAATCAACCCAAACTAGCATCAAATGTGGACAGTCATGATTTGAACCCCACGTCATTTACCTGTTGCGTAGATTCACATTGCTTTTTACAGGGTCGCCTAACCACTAGGCCAACTGTACAAGTGTCTGGAATGTGAAACTTTTAACCTATTATATAGTGGATAAGCAAATGTTACAGTGATGTCCGGGGGAACAGGCAATATAATAAATCTAGTGATCACGCTTGAAGCATATCAAACTGCATTATTGAGGACAATAGACTGACACAGTCAACACCCATATTTTTGAGTATATAATTATGTTCTAATCCAATTATAATCCATTCCTGATATGCTGTTACAAAAATGTTCATCACTCAAATAAAATGACACGAGTTGTGCAGTGGAAGTCCGTGGAATTCGAGTCTAACACTGTACCGCAGTAAACACCTCTATTGAAATCAAACAGACCTGTATTTGTCCTATAGATTGCTACAATGTAACAAAAATCCCCAGACTTCAAAGTGCTCTTTCCTCACCGCTACTGGTGTCATTTTTCTCAGAAGTAGTACAGAGCAACTTGCTTTGGTGTAGGCAATTTTCCGACTTTGATGTCAATATACTTGGTTTCACTTCTTTTTTTGTGTGGCTCATAAGGATTATAGCTATGAGTAAATAATTTTGGCGGAACACAGGTTGTTAGCACGTTTACAATTTTCACCAATAGCAAGAACTTTCATCTCACATCCACGTCCCAGCCATGCATATAAAACATCCATGTACAGTATAAATTAGAACGTCTATATTAAACACCACTGGGGAACCACAGCAGACCCTCTCTAAAAAACTACTCTATAATAACACCACATTTCACGTCCTAAAACGTTCATAAAAAGGTCACATAGACCACTTTCTATTTCATCCAGTTCAAGGCAGTCCACATTGAAAAATTGTTTATTAAGAGATGTCTATTTATACAAGTGGTGTTAATTTAGAGGGTCTACATTACCTATGCATCTTCTACAATTATGTGCCATCACTTGACGTGTTATTGGCAATAATTCACACGTTTCATTATGTTTCATTTGCAACCAAGAATGCTTCAGAATGTTGCACTGTAAAAACTTTTCACAGGGGATTACCATCCAGGGTTTAATATTACAGTAATGAAAATGACAGCCAAGCGGAGACCTCACACAAAGGTGATTTATCAAAATGTTGCACCAATTAGTGCGCAGGCTCTTTGAATATCATGCCGCTAGAAATGTGTTCGAACCCCTGCAGGTCACCTTCTCTTCATATTGTACTTGCTTCAGCAGTAAGTACATCCTCTAGAACGGCAGACACGATCATTACAGAAATGTCAGTGTGTTCGGGTGTTGTCAGAAATATCAGAAATTACTATGGTTAAACACGGGTATTTTCGATTCGCTGATTAACAGTAATTACTGGAAATTACGCGTATAACGCGAAAACTGGTTGAGTTCCATGGAATTTTCTCTAATTACTGTGGTCCTTATACGGTGACAGTACTGTAATTCTTGGTGATTGTTTTTTCATTTAATCTTATTTTTCTAATCATTATGTCGAAATCATTACTTTGCTACAAAATGCACCTAAAACATCTTTTTGCAGTGATCGTATATATATATTTAGACTATCCTAGTTTCACCAAAATATTAAGGTTTGGTGCTCAATACACGTACCTCTTCATGATTTCTTCAGGAATAGTAATTTGATTATAATTTTCATTATTTCATGTTGATGTATTGTTATTTCAAAAAGTATTGCACGTATAATATGTTTCTAATGATTATTTAAAGAACGTTTCATACGAAAAGTTTAAAGTTGATTTACAAAAGCAAAAGAAATGTAAAACATAAAAAGGCAAGATTGAAAGATTATTTGGTAAACATAGAACTAAAGTTAGCCTCAAATAACACTATTAATAGCACTAATATGCTCTGTTAATTCCCACCATGCATCAGCTTCAGGTGTATATCTGATTCATTCATTCAGTGTTTGCAACATGTTTTTTGAAGAATGACGTGTTTCAGTATTGCTTTTACCGTTAATGCCTCTTTTTATACAATTCTTCAAGATATATTTTACAAATTAGATCCGTTCAAATCGAAGGTGAAAGGGAATATAGGAAATAAAGCGTTTTGTTAATAGTGAGAGTTATCAGATGAGGTTTGAACGTGAATTATCATCATTTCAAAATTATTTAAATTATTATCGTTTCAATGTATCCATAAATGTCAGTTATCAGAGATCAAGATAGACAGGGCATTCTGTACATTCTTTTCTTTCATGCTTTAAAAACACTCACAAGATAATGTCACTTTCAGTGGACATATCACATTATCAATGTGTTGCCGTGGAGGTTAAGCACTAGCAAATGAATGCAGGGGAATGGAACGATCATATCTAAAGATGAATCCATTCAAAATTGCCATTGCCTCTTTTTCGTTACAGATAAAAAGATTCTTTGAACACAATAATAACTTGTGGTACATGCTTTATATCCAAGTTGGCAGAAATCCAGTGGTTGGCAGCCACTTTTGTTTAGTACAAACACACAATGCAAAAGCACAGGAAGGTTGTAAATTTACAATCTTCATTCAAAAGGCAAGAAGGACGCCTCACTTAAAGTGTTTATGGTAATTGTAGCCAATAAACAAGGGTATGGCAACATTTTGTGTGTGACATTGGTGTATTACTTAATACTTTATATATTTAAGATTTCTATAGAGATTATGTGTCACTTCTCAGTGATTGTATTAAAAATGTTTGCAGGCAGGTAGTACAGATAGTTGTGACGCCTGCTTTTATACATTGCATACAGCATAATCTCCCATTGGGTCCCACACACAAACTGCAACCATTTTAAGCCTCCATAAAGAGACCATCTTTCTACTGAGACCACTTGAGGCCGTATTCTTAAGCAGTATTACCTAACGGTTATAATTTCGGTGCCAATATACCTATAAAGAAACACATTTCCTTCCCCTTATCATTTTGTGCAAGATTCTTAGAATCAGGAAGTATAGACCAACAATTTAAGACGCAATTGCTGTCTCACTCCATCTATAGATTTGCAGTAGCCTTAAACCCCATGCTTCCCTAATCAAGGTTCTGCTTTTGAACAACTTTACTGATTCATGAGACCACAACACTGCGTACCTTCAAATGGCTTACTTAAAGAGAAATAGAGACGAAAACGCAGATCTTCAGCCTATGTTTTCAAAGTTTTATTGATTAACTGCTTTAAATCATGGCTTTAAAATGAGACATAGATTTAATCATCAGTGTGTTTACACTAGTGCGTATCATGATCCGCATGCACACATGATTTCTTTGCCTGCAACTTTGAATGCCAGCAATCGAATGCAGACAAATACAACATAAAGCCATAGCTTTCAAAATATAGCATTACCCTTTACTCTTATAGTCAGATGTTTGTTTCAATACATTTCTGCTGGAAATGCATAAAGATCGTAATCTATGAAAACCACCAACGTGAATAGCACACAGTTGGGCAGAAATACATTGATATTAAAAAGAAATAATTTCTTACCTTAAACATTTTCTCTGTGCACGGACGCGAAGTGAACAGTAGAGAATCGGAGCGAGAATGGGGCTTGCCCATGAAACTACATGTATAAGAACCCCACTGCACAGGAAAATATTACCATATTAGGTAACATCTAGTCATGCCACAAAAATCAGGAAGTTAGTTTATTTCATACATTTCATAGAGTTAACCTATTTTTAGACACATGATGCACCACGCCGTGATGCTGGGGTGCCGTAAAATGCATACCCTGGCATGTCGTAACCCCCACATCAAGTGGGTTTTCCATTCATTCATTTTGCCTGTGTGAGAATAATTTCAACTATGCAGATGACAGATTTATCATCACGACATGCCGTGGTTTGGTGTTAGGGAACAAATAATTAATTACCTGAAATTCAAACTTTTTATCCTGGTTGCGGGCCAGGGCATCACGATAACCTGGGTTATGGCATGCTGCATCAACTATGTATGTGGTTCATCTAATTTACATATATTAACTTTTAGGTTACAGAACAATTTTCACAAATTTTACTTGCTAAATATTTCAAAACATGAACACTCAGTCAATGTCCACCACAGCCTAATGACTAATACATCATCATTGGGGTTGACCATGAGTGCTTATCATGATACAATTATTTTAATGTTTTTACTTGCTTATCTTTCAAAACTAATTCTAAACTTCAAAGTTCAAATCTAGTTTTTATCGATTTTGGAGTCTACAGGTTCATTTTAACAAATAAACATCACATGACAAATTAATAAATCAGATGTACGTATCAACAAGTATCACTAATTTTGCGATAAACCCATAAAAACTTCTATAAGTATCTGAACATTTTCGGACATTTTCAATGTCCATCGTCTGAGACTTTTCTGTCACCAGGTGGCAGCACGTCCAAATGAGTGATACTTGTTGATATAAGAAAAAAGAAATCCATTGAATCTCTTTACAAATCAGATGTACGTATTAGAATAATAGAATCATGAGACCCACTGCTTTATACAACAGAAATCAACTGGGCATTTCACCAATACTGAAAAACAGGAAGTTTGGTACTTTACAACATACCTTCAAAAGGCTAAATGGACGCTTACCTTTATAAAAATGTCTATAGAATTGTAACCAATAGACATAAAAATTATCTCCCGGGCCCTCCCCCCTCATCTTGGGGGAATTTTAGCGACATATTATTTGATGATGATATCTTCGCTTTAATTAATTGGCCTATTTGATGTTATGTAACCTTGACAATAAAAACTGAATATTTTATTAAAAATAGTTGCCCTTACCCCTAAATCACGATTTCTACCCATATTTCCTAAAATGCACACTTGCAGACTTTAATTTTAGAAGGTTATTTCATGTATTCTTTTCATCATATGCAATATCCAAATATGGTAGATGGGGAGATTTTGTTTTATAAAACATCTATGCTGATTACAACGGCCATGAGTGAAGTACTTTGCATGTGCGCAACACAGCATTCGTGTACCACGAGTGAACCACGCCTCGCACCGCTGACAGCCAGTCTGTCAAGGGCACACATCAGACACAAACATCACGTCATACTGATAAACACACATTTGAATATAAAATGATTTTGCTTAGTCATAGTATATATATGGTAAACTGGTCCCTTTACGTTTTACTTTGGGCAGATAAAACAACTATGCATTTCTAACAGTTTGCCTTCATAGTTTCAATGCTTCACGGCATTTTATGAAAGAATCACACCGATCAAGATAGGACAAGTATATCCTATGGTAAGGACTTAAATGGTAGGGTTTTGGATAACATTTGTAATAGGAAATAATGTGTTTATATACAGTAGACCGTTCAAAGATTTCTAAAGATGTGGCCCCTTTTTAGAAGTTTGCAGAGATTTTTTATGAAGGTTTTGGGCCGCCAGAAATGGTATTTTTACAGAGGTGGTCTCAAATGGCGGTTCTACTGTACTTGGCTGCTGTGAGGTAGCAGTTGGGAACTTGATACAAGTATGAAAATAGCTGAGACTTTTTATACGCATGTTTTTCAGACTTGGAAAGATGCCGATTACGTCATGTGCCGTGATGGGGGGACTGTTGGTTATATATTACAGGAAAAAACACTCACGTGGTAAAGCAGACCTTTTAAAAAAGCATTAGCATATGAATAGATCATGACGTAAATTGTTTACAATTTCATGACATATGGGTTAATCCAAATCTTTCAGAGATTCACTATTACAGCCAAGCCCAGATCCTCTTGTTGGCGGCTTTTGACTTTAAACATGGCACAAACGTGATGGTTTTCACTTTCTGATATCATTGGCAGATCCCGGACGTGGGGCATTTTTCACCCCCAAAATGTCATTTTCTTGGGAGTTTGGCATCAGCCCAAGCCTCCACATGCATGGAACCCATGAAATCCTGCGGGTGGGCCACTCCTTTCTGAAAACCTGGATCTGCCAGTGGATGTGAGGCAGCATTCACATGCAGTGTTATTACACTACATCTATCAATGGCTGTTATTGTATTTCGTCCAGCAGTAAATGTTGGCACTGAGCCAAGTTATGAGTCCCTTCCCTGTTCATGTGCTCCAAATCATCGGTAGATATTCAAACAAAGCTTCTGGGCGGTGTGACAGAGATTACAGTGTGGGTCTACAAGATTCGGTCCTAGAGTCTCATTATAGAGGTGGTATCAATTGGAGGTTCGACTGTATTAATTCATTTGATGCAGCATAATTATATATGTTATATGTTTGATGTTTGATGTAACATATTTGATTAAATCTCATCCCTAAAATAATAATGTGATGTGGATTTTGGCGGACACCAATCATATGAAAGCGTTTTGTTTTTAATTAGAACTCAAATCTCCAGTTGTACAATGTTAACATTTAATATGTATCGTTTAGGCTAGACCCATTTAAATCAAAGTTCAGGGTTCAGGGGAATAAAGAAAAGAATTTTGAAAAGTCGAATGTTACCATAATGTTCAGTATTATGAAGGATAATTGTTAACAACCGGTGTAGCTATTATTTCAAGATACTTTGAGTTATCAGAGATCAAGATGAAGAGTTTTTCTTTCATGTCTATAGAGAAGAGATTTGAAAGATAATGCTACTTATCAATGTGTTGCCGTGGAAGTTTAGGCAAATGAATGCAGGCAAAAGGACCATTGTGATAAATCCCTTCAAAATTGCCATCGCAGATAATCTGATTATTTGAACGTGAACATTTTAATAACTTGTGATGCATGGATTATATTTAAGTAGGTAGAAATCTGGTGGCTGGCAGCCAACGTGTTGTTTAGGGAGCTACCATTAGAACATCTGAGGGGGTGGCAGGTGGTTTGACTTTGGCTAAAATAATCATTTTCCATTTTCGAGGGGGGGGCAAACATTCTTTTTCACTGTCACATGAGGATAAATTATTCATTCTATCATTCCATGCAAAAATCAACGCCAATAACCCATTATTGGTCAATCAGCGTGCTCAATTAAGCGATTGACTGAACGCGCGAGAGATTGACTGCACGCTACGACACCACCAAAAAAAGTCTAATCACTAACCTATAGTTGTTCTATTTATTATTTCTTGGTGTCAAAAATCAATCGCATATTGGTCTTTTATCATTCACAAATGTTTTTACAGTGGATAATTTCTAAACTACGCTAAATTCAAAGGTTTTAACCGAATACCAGTCTCATTCTATCATGACTAAAATCCACACTAAATGAGTGTCTGATTCGTTTTTATTTTGAAATAAATCATATCATAACGGTCTCATTGCCAACACTAGACTAGTACCGTCACATTTTCTATACAGCTGCTGACGTCGCACGGTCAAATGACAATGAGACCGTTATGATATGATTTATTTCAAAATAAAAACGAATCATACACTCATTTAGTGTGGATTTTAGTCATGATAGAATGGTGATTGACCACGAACATTGGGTGTCAATCGCAAAAATTGAGCATGCTGACGTCTGATTTACCCTCTATCACTTTTGTTCGGTAAATCAGGGTAAATCAGATGTCAGCATCCAATCTCGGGTCAATTCCTCATTTGATCATTCCAGGACAGAAGTTAAATGTGCATGGTGTGAAGTTGGCAAAGTAGTCATTTATGTTGTAATACTGTGAAGATTAGTCAATTATGTTGGTTTGAATATCTTTGTCAGCATCCCACATGATGGTGATAGCTGATGATACCACTAACTGGAGTTTAGCAAATATTTGCAGTACAACTTCTCCTGCAGGTCTCCATTGATAGATCCGTGATCTTTGAACGGATTTTCCTCCCCAAAAGCATCGCATATTCCATTGCAAAAACATTAGGTGCGGCCATCATGAGATAAAAGGCCTTCAAAAAGCAATTATCTTTTGCTTATGTTTAAAACCATTTCCTCATTCAACACTGACATTATTTTTTTCCTTACCACTTAAATCCAAAATCCATAGTGGACCCGTAGAGAATGAAACGATTTTTGTCTATGATCCAGTGTAAAATACTCATTTTCTATTCCACTAGCAGTAACATATTCATTTTGAAAATCCTCCTGCCCCCTCTCAGATGTTCGAATGGTAGCTCTCTTAATGTAAAACACAAATATGCAGCCGACTTCTGACTAAACATATTACTGATTTAAAATCAAACTCAGTTTCAATGGCATTCATTTTATGTAAGATCCTAGTAATGAGGGAGTACTGACAAGCAATTTACTAAGTGAGGGCCCCATGAATGAAATTTAAAAATGTAATAATCAAGCGACAAAACATCAATTGTTTTGATGTATTCACCACAGACAGATCGTGGTTCCCTCCGTATATAGTTCTTTTGTGTAGAATCGTCTAGGACCCATCAGACGAGGCTTTACCCCGCTGATGTGCACTGAAGATGATTATTTTGTTTTACATAGGCAATGCGTCATTTTGTATTAGGACCACCTCTGGGACCAGTGTTAGGTGGTCTCAATAGAGAAGTGGTCTCTATATAAAGGTTCGTTCTGGTAGCTTTATGAAGGTATGGGAGCATAAAAAGTTGTTTTATTATAAGAGGAGTCTCATTATAGAGGTGGTCTTAATTGGAGGTTCAACTGTATTAATCTATTTGATGTGGCATAACTATATATGTTATCTCATCCCTAAAATAATATTGTGAAGTGGCGTTTGGCGGATACCATATGCAAGCATTTTGTTTTAAATTCGAACTCAAATCTCCAGTTGTACAATGTTTAATATGTATCTTATAGGCTAGACCCTTTCAAATCAAAGTTCAAGGGAATAAAGCAAAGAATTTTGAAAAGTGGAAGGTTAGTAAAATGTTCAGTATTATGAAGGATAATTGTTATCAACAGGTGTAGCTATTATTTCGAAATCTTTTGATTTATCAGAGATCAAGATGAATAGTTTTTTCTTTCATGTTTATAGAGAAGAGATTTGAAAGATAATGCTACTTTCAATGAACGTATCAATGTGTTGCCATGGAAGGTTAGGCCCTAGAAAATAAATGCAAGCGAATGGAGCCTTGTGATAAATCCATTGAAAATTGCCATCGCAGATAAACTGATTATTTGAACATGAACACAATAATAACTTGCAAGGCATGCGTTATAATTAAGTCGGTAGAAATCTCGTGGCTGGCAGCCAACTTGTTGTTTAGGGAGCAACTATTAGAACATCTGAGGGGGTGGCAGGCGGTTTGACTTTGGATAATGTAATCATTTTCAATTCTCGTGGGGTAAACATTCTTTTTCAGTGACACACATGGATAAATTATTCATTTCATAATTCCAGGACAGAAGTTACATGTGCATCATGTGGAGTTGGCAAAATAGTCATTTATGTCGTAATACTGTGAAGATTAGTCATTTATGTTGGTTTGAATATCTTTGTCAGCATCCCACATGATGGTGATAGCTGATGATACCACTCTTTTAACTGGAGTTTAGCAAAAGTTTGCAGTACAACTTCTCCTGCAGGTCTCCATTGATAGATCCGTGATCTTTGAATGGATTTTCCTCCCCAAAAGCATCCCATATCCCATCTCAAAAAATATTAGGTGCGGCCGTCATGAGATAAAAGGCCTTCAAAAAGCAATTATTTTTTGCTTATTTTTAAAACCATTTCCTCATTCAACACTGACATTATTTTTTCCTTACCACTTGAATCCAATATCAATTTTAGACCCGTAGAGAATGAAACGATTTTTGTCTATGATCCAGTGTAAAATATTCATTTTCTATTCCACTAGCATTAACATATTCATTTTGAAAATCCTCCTGCCCCCTCTCAGATGTTCGAATGGTAGCTCCCTTAATACAAAACACAAGAATGCAGCCGACTTCTGACTAAAAATATTACTGATTTAAAATCAAACCCAGTTTCTATGGCATTCATTTTATGTAAGATCCTAATAATGAGGGAGTACTGACAAGCAATTTACTAAGTGAGGGCCATATGAACGAAATTCAAAAAATGTAAAAACCGAGGGGCAAAACGTTAATTGTTTTGATGTATTCACCAAAGACAGATCGTGGTTCCCTCAGTATGTGTAGTTCTTTTGTGTAGAATCTTCATTTCATAGGCCTTAACATATTTTTAGAAACGTCCTAGTCTACCTTTACCTAGACCAAAAACATTTAAAAGAGCTGGGATGGGTTTTATAAAGCTTTCACCAATGGTCGATACTTATATAACATTTGCCACTTCTTCCCACCGTGTTATCATAATTGAGGTCATGGTGTGAACTGAATCACACAGGATGCCTCATATCATAACGTTATTGACAGTTGTTTATTCTACAAGATGTTATTCATTTGGAGTACAGAAATTCGTATCATGCTTTGGCTCGAATGAGCAAAGAGCGTAATTAAAATGTAAAGCTATTCAAAACATACTCTTAATTAATATGTTTGAAATTTATTCAGTTATATTTTAATGACCATAAACAGTTTAAAAAGAAATCATTTTGACAATGTGAAAATAGACTGCATAGTTTGAAAACTATTAGGGAGCGACCACCATTATTGTGCAGGGAGGGGCGGTCATTTGGTATTGACGAGATAAAAAATTGAATGCTTCCCTAACTCTCTGCATTGAAATTGAATGCCCTTCCCATGTGAACATTAAGAGCCCCCCCCCCCCGGATAAATATGAACAAGGACATACTTTTGTATTATATAGTTTGATATTGGACAGATTCCGTGAAAACTGTTTAAAGTGTATTGCAATGAATCATTCACTGTCAATGGTCAGTGAATATATATTTAGCAATCTATTTGACTTGTTGACATAACAGTACAGTTAAATCCAAAACCATGCATGTTGCAGGAATACATCGATTTGCAACAAAAGTGCATAAAATCTTATCTTTTCATTTTGAGAATTGAGTACCTTCCCTCTCACTTTGAATTAGAATTGAGTGCCCTCCCTTCTGTGACTAAAGAAAATTGAGTGCCCTCTTCTACCAAATGACCAGCCCCACCCCTTTATAATTAATGATGGTCGCTCCCATAGCCAGCCCGAATGGCTTGATAACACTAGGCACGTGAACCGGTAGCCTTTCAACTCTATTTTTGTTTCAAACAAGATACAATTGTTTCCCCTTTCATGTTTGGACGAGATTAAAATAATCACATTATTCAACCAAACATACAAAAATCACATTGTTGTGCTTTTTTATAAAGGCCATATGTGGACACTCTCTGACGTTGTCTAATATAGCATGTTCTCTATTCCAAATAATAACATGTCATTACACATAATAAAGAACACAAGCACGCAAATTTCACTCCATGTGTCTTATACCTGTCTTGTGTGACCAACTTCACTGTGTGAAACGAACTAGATCTTATTGAAAGTATGAAAGGGTTATTCACCCCAGGTGAATACGTAATGCTGCTGGCGTGGAAGCAATGCTTGATTAGGTGTAAACTGAGACTAGACTGTATCACGGGAGTAATCTATGACACCCATCTATGCATTTATGAGGGCCAAACAATAACGCTTACATTTTATGTCGAGGCTCCACCGTGCGTCTAGCATACATTGCTCTATAAATAGCTCCCGTGGACCATATTGCCAGGCTGACTCTTCTAAGCAAATGCTTACATATTCGTATTATTTGGTTATTGTGTACTTGGACACCCAATATCATACTAATTAACATTTGTTTGAACAGATGAGGATTTGGATTAATCTGATTTCATATTTGAAGCTGTACTTTCATGACTGTTCTATACAGCACAATTTGTGTTTAACTCCTCAACACATCGTTATCAATATTCACCTGCCAGAACATGTGACATAAATGAAGCACTTATCTATGAAATTCCTTTTCCAAACAGGCTGATTTCTATTCAAATACGAATTCTAAAAACTAACAGATAAAATCATCATCAAAAGAGTTCAAGCCAGTTACATAATAAAACATTATGTGGGCAGACAGGACAGAGAAAACAACTGTGTGCCTTTCCCACGGTTTGGCTTCATACTTTCAATGTTTCACGGCAATGTTATGAAAGATTCACATCAAGATAGAACACATATATCATATGCCGATGACTTAAATGCCAGAGCTAACTCTTTTTTATAGGAAATAATGTGTTTATATACAGTAGAACCTTCAAAGATCTCTAGAGATGTGGTCCCTTTATGGAAGTTTGAACAGATCTTTCAATGTAGGCTTTGGCCCGCCAGAAATGGTATTATTTTTACAGAGGTGGTCTCAATTGGCGGTTCTACTGTATTTGGCTACAAAGACATAGCAGTCGGGAACTTGGTGCAGGTATAAAAACGGCCAAGACGTTTTATGTGCACGTTTTTTTAGACTTGGAAACATGTCATTTACGTCATGTGTCTTGATGGGGATGACTGTTGGTTACGGGAAAAACACAGACATGGTAAATTAGATCTTTTAAAAAGCCCTAGCACATGAATAGATCACGAGGTAAATTTACAATTTTATGACATATAGATTAATCCAAATCTTTCAGACATTCATCACCACAACCTCGCCCAAACCAAATTGCTGGCGACCACCCGAGAAATCCGAATTTACACGTGATTAGCTCATTGAGTCTAACACATATCTACAGTGACCATGATCTCCCGGCTCATCTCAACCATAAACCTATTCAGAGTGGCTTTACCAATAAGGTCAAAGCACAGCATTGAAACGTGTTTAGCAATGTGTAAACCTTTTATTAGGGATGGTGATTAACTATATAATAACACAAAAACTAGATCAAAAGTATTAAGAAAGTCCAGTATAGTTAAGTTCACCAAGGGGCAATAAAGATGCTTACTTTAATAAACACAGTGGCAGAGTCTGGGGTGCGCATGAAAAGTAACTGGGAAAATGTTGTGTTTGTGAACACTCGTAATGTATTGCAGGCATATTAGGTTAGATTTAATGTAGCCTTAACAGCGCTCTCTACGCTCCACTAAGCGTCTGTCTCTGCACGGGTTTATATGACTGGCAATCACAACACTATATGCTGGCACATTTTGAATACCTTAATAGACATTTTTCATAAGGAATAAAAAAAAAGTTGTAGACTTGTGCACTTTTGTTGTTCAACCAATCGGTGGCCTGAAAAAGTAGCAGCATATTCACGAAGTGTGTCTAATCGAGTTGTAATAAGATTCAACATTAAAATGAAGCTCCTCCTACTCCTTATTAGGCATGTTGTTAAACAGTGACATGTGTTCAGAGTATGGTTGTAGACATATGGTATGCGATATTCATGAGTTATGAATTCATGGTAGTCTGATGCAGTAAAATATCTTCAAATGATAATGATACATATAGTAAAACATATAAATAGCATTTTCCATTATTTCAAATTGTTTTAAAATGGCAGTCATCTGTCATATTACATTCTGCAATGAATGCTTCAACTCCCAAGATGCGTGTAGCACACATTGTACTTTATGAGGTACAAATAGTCCTTCATTATTAATTCTTCTGGGCCAATAAACCCAGCCACAATATCTATTATTAAGTCTGTTGTATGAAAAAAACGGTCGAATTAAAGCATGGGCACGTATACCTCAATATCTAAGACAATATGAAAAATTATATTCTCACCTTAAGATAAAGGTAACAGATAATGGAGCTAAATGTGCAAGGGATTTTGATGGCATATGATTTGTCCAAGAAAGGTTAGAGTATGGCTGTATAAATGTGTTTTCCCAGTTTGCTTGTGGATACAATTATATTCTTCTCTCAATATCAAATATCCGGATTTTCCCATCAACCGGACGTTCTGCTAAAGTCCCACTTTTTTCTGGACGTATATATTCGAGAGATCGAGTATGGACTCGAACGATTGTCTTTTACTTATTCACGGGAGCGGACGAAGATATCCGGAACACAACGCATGCGGTATTAGCCTTTGTCAAAAAGAGACTAACCCCATTGCTTTGTTCTGGTCATTAACGAACAAAATCATGTGTGTTTTAATTACAGTCATTGCAAGATATAGCTTTTTTACTTGCACAAAAAATATCAAATTATGAACAATTGAATTTGCAATATACATGCAGGAATATTGGTGTAGACAGAGGAAAATCACACGAGATTTGATGCGTGATAACAATAACCACGTCATTAGTAGACAACAAACTCAAGCATGTTTTAACCAATATTATCACAAAATAGAGCTGTGTGTCCAATGCACAGGCTATAAAATGAGGTTCTATCATATTGTCTTTGTAGGAATATTGTTTTACGATATACAACCTCAAATCAACGTGATGGAAGAGTCATTCTACAAGGTATTTTGTGAAAATCTACTATTATCGCCCACACTCATGGTCGTATACATAAATGATACATGGTTTCTTACAGTCGCCCCGCCCTCCCCCTCAATCATCCGGATATATTGATTTTCCGAATGTCTTTCCAGCTTCCCAACGTGTCCGGTTAAACGAGGTTGTACTGTAGAAGTAAAATTCAGAATTCATATCTCATTGCAGAAAACTGCAAATCTTCAACTTTTATCACTTAACTGCTTTTAATCATGACCGTGAAACAAAAGCTATTTTGAAGATTATGGCATATAGCATGTGGTGATCACAATATCTGTGCAAAAGCATGCAGTCCGAATCACAGCAATCAAATGCAGGCAAATATAACACATGGCCACACATAACAAAAGATAAATCAGTACTTTTCCAAACACAATTAACAGTCCTGATTTCTTTCACACATTAGACAGCAATACTCTTATTCTATAGTCTCATATATTTTACTATAGGAATTATCGCTTAATGATTTTTTATTCTTTATTTCAGCCATATAGAAAAGCATTTGTTTTTACCCTGCATGTCTACATTAACATTAAACTTAATAGATTCTTACCTTGAACATTCTCCCTTTAAATCCGTAAATGGTTAAGTAAATGGAAAGAATTCAACGCGCAAATGAGCTTCTACTGCCAAGTTTACCGCTATAACACTCCACCGCATAGGAAATTATGCCCATATAAGGTAACATCACGTTATGTAACACAAATCAGCAAGTGCGTTCAGTCTGTACATTTCATAGGCCTTAACATATTTTTAGAAATGTCCTTGTCTACCTTTACCTAGAGCAAAACCAATCAAAAGAGCTGGGGTGTTTTATGAATTAAGATTTCTCCAATGTTCGGTGCTTTGAATGTAACACTTGCCCCTTCTTCCCACCACATTATCATAATTGAGTGCATGGTGTGATCTGCATCACAAAGTATGGGTTATAAGGTTATTGACAGTAGTTTGGTCTAAAAATACATGCATGTTATTCATTTGGTGTACAGAAATTCGTTTCATGCTTTGGCTCAGATGGATAAAGAGTGTAACTAAAATGTAAAGCTATTTAGAATACTCTTAACCTGTGAGGTTAGCACACAAACCAACCGTGTTTTACATTGTACAGTGCACATTTATTTGATATTTCCAGTTTTGTAAAGTCAATACACAATGTATATTGTTTATTTGATATTTCCAAATTTTTTGTAAGTAGAATAAGTCAAAATACCCACAATGTATGAGATTGAACCTGTTGCCTATTCAACTCTAATCTAGTTTCAGAAAAGATGCAATTGTCCCCGTTTTCATGTTTTGGATTAATTAAAATAATGTTTGATTCAACTTATTCAACAATCATATTTTTTTTAATGAAGCCATGAATATGTTCACTCTAAGCCATTGCTAATACGTTGCATATTCTGCACTCCAAATAATAATAGCCCAATTTCATATGTTTGAAAACTTGTGAATTTGCAAGTTTGGAATGCAACTTCCAATGATTTCTTTTGTCATCAAATTTGACACATTGTCTATTGGTAGAGGCATTGCAAATAAATGTCACATTGCCACTGAACCATGACGTTTGTCTATTCAATGAACCGTATTTTATTGAATAAATTTCAAAGAAGTGGCCCAGATTACGCAAGATGAGCCTGTAAGTCCTGTGTGCCTAGTTTCATGTTTTAGAGACGATAAAGCAAATAATCACTGCTGATTCAACTGGACCTGCAACAATCATGTTGTGCCTTTTTATAAAGCCCATATGAATATGTTCACTCTTTGCCATTGCTAATACGTTGCATATTCTGCACTCCAAATAATAATAGCCCAATTTCATATGTTTGAAAACTTGTGAATTTGCAAGTTTGGAATGCAACTGGATTTCTTTTGTCATCAAATTTGACACATTGTCTATTGGTAGAGGCATTGCAAATAAATGTCACATTGCACACTGAACCATGAACCATTTGACTGATTGTCTAATTGGTCAATGAACCGTGACGGATTTGTTGAACAAATACCACAAATTGCAAGTTGGTCAGTGATCCATGGAAGAGTAAGCCAAACATCTTATCCTGAACATTTTAGAGGCACTACCTGTCTTATATTGACATTTCAATGATCAACATAGATACAGTTGGTCTCATCTTTATGTTATAAAAGAGTCATTCAGCCTTTGAAACATATAGTTAATTTCACATTTCATTATTGTGACCTATAACATCATGGAAATGTGATGTGTATTAGACCTTTCTTCATCTAATCATATCCTCATTCATACACCAATTTATATATTAATTTGGTTATCACATTGCAATCATGATAATCTAAGTCATAGATTCAATGAATATTTATATATGTATCTTCCACTGATGTGTTTATTCTAATAGAAGTATGACTTTTAAGCTTTGAAATGAAAAATTAAATTTTGATCTTGTAAAGACTAGACCAACTATATCTCTCTGAGCTGGTGAATAATATGTTAAACATTGTGGTCCATGGGTTCAGAAGAACACTTTCACCAAACCTTTTATGTGAATCTCTAGACAAATCTTTTTCCACCCACTAGAAAGTTGGGATACGTCGAATGTAGAGGAAATGAAGCAGAAAGTTGGTGCCTGATCTGTGGAGATTATGTAATGTTTCCATCTTGATCAACTCTAGATTTGCACCTTATTGATTCAAAGTTGCATTCTATTGTTTCCATATTCGCACTTTCTTTTGTCAAACTGTTTTACCACAACAAATTTGCAAGTTGACATATGAAATGGCGCTAATATGTCACTCCACAGAATAATGAACACAAGCAAGTTCATTTCTATCCATTTTGCCTATACCTGCCTTGTTTGCGCAACTTCATTGTGTGAAACAAACTAGATTGCATTTAAAGTATGACAGGTTTTTTCACCCCAGGTGAATACGTAATGCTGTTAGTGTTAAAGCATTCATTATGTGTAAATAGAGAGATGCCCTGTAAAGATTTGGAAGGCGGTGGACTCGAACTCACGATCTTCTGTTCACACCATACGTGTATGGACTGACACCTTAAGACCTTTAGGCCAACCTTCTCTTACAATTCGGGAAATGTTAATACTTGACCACTTTCTAAATCCACCTACGGATTAGGCTCTTGCCACGTATGTTTCTATTTCTGTCATCTAACCCCCGAACATTTCCCAAGCACTCTGACACGTGCATGCTACCAGTGTCACCCGGTTTGTGACCATGGCTACTGCCAAGTCACTTTGTTTACACTAGACCATATCATGGGAGTAAACAATAAACATACTTAGAATAATTTCTCTCTATAATTTGCATTTCTCTATATAATTGCATCATTTGGCTCTCCCCGGCTGATTTAATGCATATTCATGTGGCCTTTTATTATGTACATATACATCAAATATAATTTTATTATTAATCTAATTTTCTATTTGAGAAGCTGTAAATTCATGATTGTTCTATAAAGCGCAATTGTTGTTTTTTGACTATCAATATGTGGCATAAATAAAACACTTATCTATAAAATTGTTTTCGAAAGCAGGCCTCTTCTATTCAAATACACGTGGTAAAATCTTACAGATAAAATCATCGTCAAAAGAGCTAAAACATACACAAAGTTATGTATAAAACTTCTTTGGGCAGATGGCACGGATAAAACAACTATTTGCGTTTCCAATAATTTAGCGTTATGCTTTTAATGAATGACGGCATCACGGCAATGTTATGAAAGATTCACATCAAGATAGAACAAATATATCATATGCTGTGGCTTTAAATGCACGGGCTTGGAATGTCGTTTGTGAAAGGTATGACAGGTTTATGTAAAGTGGCGCCTTGCATGATCTCTTTAGATGTCGTCTCTTTATGGAAGTGTGCAGAGATCTTTTTATGTAGACTTGGCCCGCCATGAAGACCTGGTCCCACTACTCGGGGGAGAGGGGGATACTTTAGGGGTGAATGGGTAGGGGGGTGCAACTTAAGGTCCAAAATCATACCCCTTAGTGAAACCAGTGAAACTATGAAAATGATACCCCTAGTGAAACCACCAGATGAAAACAACGAGACATTATCCCAATATATCAAGGGGCATTATTCTATGTGATACTGTAATGAAAACAAGATTTTCTACTTATATTTACCTTTTATGCTTTCGTGTGGTTCAATAGTGCATGATCATAAATCACATGAAAAGAGAGCTAGATGTTGAACTCGAGATAGATTCTCCCTTCGTGAAACTGGCTGGAATGTTGAAATCATGGCCCCTAGTGAAACTGAAGGGTGGAAAAAGTGACCCCTATTGAAACCCCTTCCTAGCAACAGACATTGCCAGTTTGTACACTTGAAAGCTCACCACGGTAAGGAGATAGTTAGCATGGGTTTATACACTAGAAAACTCTCTAAGATACAAAAAAAAAAAAAAACAAACAAACAAAACAATAAAAGTTAGATTTTAAGGAAATAAGTGACACACGGAGGCGAGGGGCCCACCCTGGCCTGTCCTTAAGTGTACCAATGCAAGCGCATCATGTTCTAAGATGAGAAAGCCATTATAGTCAAACGACCTGATGAACTTAAACTTGGATTATAACCATCATACATGAATATGCCATTTGATTGGCTTTGTTATTTTGTTTTACATTATGTGCCATGAGTGAATCACACCACCTATGGCTGACAGCCAGTCCGTCTAGGGCACACATCGGACACAAGCTAAACATAGCGTCATGCTCATACACATACATTTGAATATAAAATGATTTTGATTAGTCATAGTCTAGCTATGGTAAACAGGTCCCTTTACGTTTTGGCCATTTACTTTCTAAAGCGTGCATTATCTGAAATTAAATCACACATGTTTTATATAGCAAATGGCTGAAAACGGGTGGGGTCGAAACTGGTTAACCCTATATCATAATGAAGCTATGTTTGTACTGTTAGCAATGTCAGCTTTAGGACTTACCTGCATAGTCGTCGTGCGTCCCACAGTCTAGTCAGCTTGCAGAGGTTCCTGATGTCGTTGTGTTGGAGGATCACCCCGCGCTTTTTGGATTACTACTGTGTTTTATTAGGTTTTTGAGTTTTCATGTAAATGCCCCATCCCCTCGTTTTCTGTTTAGTCTCCAGTGCACGAGGATTGTATCATCCTTGCAAAGTATAAAGTAGGTTTAATAAGTAGCACTGAACTAGGTTAAAATCCCCTTGTGACACACATCTTGTAAGGCTTTGCTGTTCTTTACTATGGCCTCTATAGGATTAGGGAACGAGATCTTTTTTTTACTGGGACAAGCAGTAGTTGTTCTTTGGGGCTTGTCGGAAGCAGATAGGGCTGACAATCTATTCTCTCTGGGAATAGGCCTTCTTAACTGTTTACCTACAGAGGATAATTGGTGGGTCCCTCTCTCAACGTGGCCCAGTTGCACTGTGTAGGGGATGCCTGAAACAGTGTGTGACAGCACCGGTGCAATGGAACCCAGGTTGTCACCAGTCACAGATTCTCTTGACCAGCATGCACCACAGTTTGCCGCCGAGAATTAGCAGGTAGCAGAACCCGCTTTGTTTACAAATGCTTTAATATGTTTTTGACATTTCAAAACGAAGCTGTATGCAAAGTTCGAAACATATTATTTTTCGTTTTGTACATAGACATCAACTATCACACTAATCAACATTTGGTTGAACAGATAAGGATTTTTAAATTATCTAACTTCATACGTGAAGCAGTCATTTTATGACTGTCCTATAATCCACAAGTGGTGCACTTCTATCAATTTTCACACCGCACAACATGTGACATGAATAAAAACACTCCTCTATCAACACGCATCTATCAAATTGTTTCTATTCAAATACAAAACCTGAAAACTATCATCAAAAGGTTCAAGCCAATTACGCATACTTATGTATAGAACAGCTTTGGGCAGATAAAAAGGCTATGCATTTCCAACAGTTTGCCTTTATACTTTCAATTCTTCACAGCATTTTATGAAAGAATTCCACAATCAGCATAGGCCAAATAAAGGACTTAAATGGTAGGGTTTTGGATAACATTTGTAATAGGAAATAATGTGTTTATATACAGTAGTCCGTTCATTCTAAAGATGTGTCCCCTTTATGGAGGTTTGCAGAGATCTTTTTATGTAGGCTTTGGGCCACCAGAAATGGTATTATTATAGACGTGGTCTCAATTGGAGGTTCTACTGTCGAGATCTTTGGCGATAGTGACATAGCAGTCAAAAACTTGGTACAGGTATGAAAACGGCGAAACGTTTTATGTGCATGTTTTTTAGACTTGGAAAGATACCGATTACGTCATGTGTCGTGATTGGTGGTGGGGGCGTGGGAGGGGGGAGCGGTGTTGGTTACGAGAAAAACACAGACATAGTAAAGCAGACCTCCAAATAAGACCACCATTATAAAGAAAGCACTTCTATAATAAGATAATTCGAGTAATTCCCACACCTTGGCAACGGGACCGCAGTTAACATACATAAATTGACCACCCATAAGCAGATTCAGGGTTGTCTACACGTCCGCCATTGATCGCACATACAAAACCCATGAAATCCCTTGACTGCGCCCCCCCCTTTTCCAAAAGCCTGGATCTGCCATTGCCACCAATGTAATGAGACCACTTGAGTGCGTTCCCAGGGTGCTCTCTATAGAGGTGTCACTGTATGAAATTAAACGTGATTTTCTGTTTAATAAAAAATACAAAAGACATCACACAGTCGTTTATGATGTAGAAATAATCGGTGTCAATATATCGCAGGCTGCATGTTTGAAACTTTTTCCATAATAAGCAACAATCACTGGTACAAGCTCGGTATCAAGATACAGGGAAGTACATGCGTTATAGACCAGCATGTGTTGCCATCATGTGTCTAGTAGCTGTATTTGGTGAACCAGAGCTCGTAAGCTGCATGACGATGGTTTTACGTACAACATGTGTAACATTTTACGTGTCTGTACAACGCAACCTGGTGCTCACAAAATCGAACCTCATACTATGGCAGATCAAGGTTTTTTGGAAAGGGGGGTGGGGGTGGGGGCTCCCCTTGCGCCCCCCCCACTGGATCTGCCTATGTCATACCAACACCAATATCAAACAGGGCAGTCAGACCATCACAGAAACGTGGTGAACTTTTATTAGTAGAGAAAAGCAGATTTAATGGTACAGTAAAACCTCGCTATTTAGGACACGGTGTAAGAAGCAGCAGGGAAAAGTGTCCCGATGACTGAGGTGGTCTTATTGGTGAAGCCAGCACTATAACTGAGACGCGTATAAAAAGGTGTCCCTTATAATGAGGTGTCCACATGACGAGGTTCTACTGTACCAATTTACCACATCTGATCATATTCTATTCTATCTTTAAAAAGCAATGTCTGTGTGTATGATCTTTATAGACTAAAAAAACATACATCCTCTCATCATGAAACTTGGGCAAATCAATGTGTGTGTTCCAATGGTGGTTTTCATCAAGTCTAAAAATTCACAAAAGGGCCCACCTTTACGTAAATTGCAATTATATTAAGAGACAGTGATCGCACGATTTGATTCGGCAAGGCATGACGTCATTTTGGGGAAATGCCCACAACAATTCGTCAGTCTCGTTGAAAGAGGACGTTATGATTCCCTGTTGGAGGTTGCGGTTTCATTATGTGAACACTATCCCCTTTTCAGCAAGCGCGGCGCAGAAAGAGGGGTCAGTGTAACAGTCTGGCAATATATCATTATTGTATGTATTAATGTGTATACATATTTTTTCCACTATTTCATACACATTTCCTTGAATTTCGAGGGAAGGAAAGTAGAGTACAGGCCGACAGCATGCTGATGGATTCTATTCAATGTTTTGAAACTGCAAAATCATGTTTCAAAATATAAACCCTCTTTCATAAATGCAAATGTGGAATGTCAACTGTAATACACCTTACTCACCATGATGCATGCACCTTACATACTGTTTCAAAATATTTGAGTTCATATGTGAAGGGCCCACGTAATAAAGTGCCACTAATAAATAAGAAAATACAAAATGTCTCAATAATAACATATAATAATAACATATTGCATTGTTAACATACCTACTTATATGATCACATATAGATCTACCTATGTATTACACTCTGATAAAAGAACAATTTTTTTCTGAATATCCGATGGAAGAAAATTGGAGGATACCATGTCAAAAGCTGCAACGCGTGGCCGGGGAAAGCTAGTATTCTATAAGACACTACGGGGACACATTTCCCAACATCGCTACCTGAAGCTATATTTTATGTATAGCAGAGAGTTCCGCTCGCCACACGGGGTCAGTCAGTGCACCTGGGTCATGTCGGCTGGGGTTCGGGGTCGTGCTATAGGGTTTAATGTATATAGCATATGTGGGTGTGAGTCATATAGCCGATATTTGTTATCATTTATATGTTGGATATGAGTTTCTATTGGTCATAGGTTTTGGGAAATGCTGCCTCCTGCCATCAGGGAACCACTCAGATATAATGTTGTACGTTGTTTACTGACATAATTATCATATGCTTTGGTGTGAGTTGAAAGCTTACTGATGAATCGTATGAGACTGGAACTGTCGACTACTGTACAACATTACTGTGTTGATGTATTTGCATAGTGATATTTCTTACATGGGGACAATGTAGTGGCAGTAAACATTGACAGAATGTATCAATTGGATCTTATCTTGTTAAAACTGTGCGAACTCTAGGAGTGCATGGATAGACTTTGATGTTTATATCAAAAACTTCTAAGGAGGGTACATATGGTAATGAGTGTGAATCAGTATAAACTATAACCTGATTAAACACACAGTAATTACTGGTCATGTGACCTACTGTATGCAAATTATCTCTCTATGATAAAAGTACACAGTGATTTAGTATTATTACGGTTTACCATTGATCAATCAGTTCACTTGTGCAAAGCCAACATTGCTGTTTGATAAGGACTACAGTAGAAACTCTCTGTTAAGACCACTCAGGGCTTGTCTGAAGTTGATGGAGAGAGAGGTGGTCGTGTAGTGAGGTTTATGGTTGTCATTTTATGAGGGTTTGAAACACTCTGTTAAGACCTCTGTCGAAAGTAGTTGTCGTAATTGGTGGTTATATTGTACTTTATTTTATCTGACTATATGATACACGCATACTGTGATTACATGCTCTTGACATTGACACAAAGGTGAGGTTTGATAAAGCTACAGTAGAACCTCTCTCTCTATGTAAGACCACCTTTGGCTGGTCTCATGTGCTTTGAAGTGAGAGGTGGTTCATTGCAGAGGTTTGCATGTGCCTCTTTATCAGACTTGAAATGCGAATAAGAAAAATCTCATTGCAGATGTTGTATTTTCCTAGTTTGAGTCTGACTTAGTCGGATGCTGCACTGTAATGTAATAATAAAGGCCACACTTGACTTGCATTACGCGTCTGAAATATTATAAGGTTTGCATTGTGTTTCGGGTGATTTTGACTATTTTCACATTTGTGATCAAGTTAGGTTTAATGAACACAAGCTACACTCTTGTACATACAATACACGAAGCTGCTTTCAATGGGAGATTTAACTTGTGTTGTCATTGGGAATATCATCAATGGATTTAACTTTTTTGTAAATTTATTATACAGATGTGTAAAATTAGTGCTGATTTTGTCAGAAAATATACGACTATGATAATGTAACTTTATACTTGTTTGTCATTTTTGATTAATATTATAACACACACTATACTACCCTCTATGAAAACACACTTATATTTCCAGACGACACACACTTTAGAGTAAAACACTTGTTGAAATCCAGTCATAGCAATTGTCTAATCTATTAAAGATATCATTTTAATCAAAGGCAAACGCCACCAATGGGCTTTGAAAAGAGCTTTAGGTTATATAATGAAAAGGTAACAAACAAGGAATTATTAGGAATGTTAGCGCGAAATCTTCTATTCCATATTATTCTCTGAATTAAGATTTTTCAAAAATTATCACACAGAACCGTGGACGCCAATGATGTACTTTATATTGAGAATTTTGTTTGGAAATTTCAGTAATATTTACAATTTCAATCTCTCATGCGCCCAATATGGAATTAAACTAATTGTCTAGTTTTTTTTTTTTTGTTTTGGGGTCCGAAATGTTTTGGGGTCCAAAACGGTTCCGAATGGTGGGCAAAACAACACGAGTTTTGTGCAAATGTTCTCTCATATTTTATAATGATTTGAATGGTTTTTACTTATTGTAGTGACCGAGTATATGCAAATTACAATTGCATTGATATATAATAAATTGTATAAACAGAACAAAATAATGAGGTCATCCTTACTAAAATCCAAAATACTTCCCAGTGTTCATTGACCACCAAAATTGTTCTGTCTCTATTCATGCATTACACTAAAAACATGCTAACATGTTTCTTCTCCCCAATAAAAGAAGTTGATATACCCGCATTACAATACAAACACATTATAATTCATATTTTCCACTTGCTCCAGAAACCCTACACCTGCTGACCAGCCAATCACAGACCCAAATTACAACCCATTTACCTCGTTACTTGGCTCGCAATCTTATTTGATGGTAATGAATTGAGTCATGTGCAAACCAAAAACTGCTTAAAATCATATCTGCAGTTTCTGACATGTCTTATAGCTGTTCAAGATGGAGATGTTGTATCTTTGCATCCTGACAGCGATAAAACAAATAGCTAGATAACAAGAAAAACAACATCAGCAAGAAAAGCAGCAGAAACTTGTGAGTCTGTGCTCTATATATTTACGTAGTTTATCATGCATTCACAATCATATACAAACTACAATCAAGTTCATTATATAAATGTTTTACCTGAGCATGTAGTCATTAAGCTGAATTAAAAGTGACTTAGTCAAGAGTACTAAATAATAACTATATCGAACATTGAAAGCTGCGAATCGCTCATAATACAAGACGCTAACCAATCACAGTGACCTTTCAAAACTTGCATTCTGGTCTTTCTTATGCTACGTCGCTGGTTTGAATCCATGTAGAATGTGATGTATGTGTCATGCGGCAAGGCGCTAGGCGGCGGTAGTCTCACCTACATGGCCTGCCAGGCCTGCCAGCAGCAGCAGCAGCAGCAGCAGCAGCAACAGCAGCAGCAGCAGCAGCAGCAGCAGCAGCAAGTTGGAAATTCTCTTTAAAATTAAATGAAACGTTAGAATTTGCAAAAATGCATAAAATGTCTAGAGAGAAAAGAACTAAAATGTAATTGAGTGGGTGTGCTCCCAAGATCTCGAAGGGCCTCGGGTGTCATGCGCACTATGGCCGAGGGAATAAAATTGCTCTTGACTTCTACTCACAAAAGCAGCAACAGCAACAGCAGTAATGTATGGTACAATACTGTGAATACCGAAACTGCATCGCTGTTGAGCTGATGACAACGGCAGCAGTAGCAGCAGCAGCAGCAGCACTTCATATATAATGGTTGCAGATAATAAACCAAACGTGTGCAGAAACCAGCCACCTGCCTGGTCTTCTAAATGATCGACATCAAAACTGTTTGTTTTTTCTCGGGGGAGCCCCCACTATTCTGAATTTGGCACTGCATTGCAAGTCAAATCAAATAATCATTTATCACAATGACGTACTATACATACCTTGAGTAAGACCCCCATTTCACATGGCCGATCCTAGTTCCCGATCCTCCAAAAGACACCCGATTTGTCATTTCTGGGTGGATCGTGCGTGATCTGGCTTCAAATGTGGATTGATTTGGATGGGTCGGCAGGGAATGGGCCACTTTTGGTCGGTTCTGGGCTGACTTGAGTTTTTTCGGTTTGTGTGCTCCATCGCCAAGCTTTTCGGGGCTGTCTGGGGGCTTAACTGTGGCCTCGTCTGCTGCTTTGAGAAGATGTATTGTGACAGATGAAACCGTAGGTGCCGCCGCTACCATTACAATCTGAAGCAATGGAAGCATGAAACAGAAGCATCTTTTTCAACAGCACGATGCTCCAATACAAATGGTGTCCACCTAGGGAAAATTACACAATTCTGGCGGGTTCTGGCCCAAAAGATGTTTTCACTTCTCTGGATAAGTGATTTTGACTTTTTTCGGCCTGTGGGCTCCCGTTATAGGATTATTGAGGTGTTGATCTGGATCAACGTTTAGGATTTCTGGTTCGTCTGGAGGACTAACTTGTTCATCGTTATATCTCTCTGCTAACGGTGAGTTTGCTGACAATTTCCACAAAGATGTTCCCGTTTTATGGTGTACTAGTTCTGAATGGTCCCATTAGCTTGCCTTGTCCTCCAGTGCTTCAGAAAGGTCACATGGGGGCCCGGGGGGAGAGATCATTGCTCATTTTGTCTTTGAAGGGTTAAACTCAAAGACGTATTTACAATAGTTAGGAAATGACTAATTGTAACAATGACAGCCGTTGCACTTAATCGCGTTTTAGCTCAACAACAACACCAGAAGGAGGAGAGAAGAGAGAATAATACAAGAGACTGTAGAAGATGAAGATTATGAAGCTTCAGAAGGCGGCCTTGTAGATGTTCAAGTTGATGCTCACCAGCAGAGACGACCATATACACAGACTAGATTGTGGATACGGCCCGAGGTCCGTCATGCTGCTGTTTAATGACCACGAAGCCGCTATTTCTGGTAGCCGATCATCACACCTCTTCAGAATGCTTCGTCTGTCTCGGCCCTTTCCCGTCACCTACAACGTCTCTGACGGCTTGTACGGCTCAGTGACTATTACAAGCTTCGTCTTTAGACAGTTACGTAATAAATATTGACACAAATCCGCCGATCCACACCGAAATGACAGATCGGGCGTGTTTTGGAGGATCCGGAGCTAGGATCGGCCATGTGAAATGGGGGCCTAATTTTTCTGATGTAAGTGCATGACGTCATGATATATCGTGCATTCCACACAACTGGTCCAACGAGGTCATTTTAACTTTAATTTCCATCATATATGTATTAAAACTGGAAAGCTGTAAAAGTTTATTTCTTTTACTTTTCATGGTTTCTGCCATGTTTAAGGAAACAAGGAAAAAAAGGCACTCCCTACACCCCTAGTTCCTGGGAGTAAAAGTGGATGAGCTTCATGCATCATGTACGAAGCAACGCCTGACAAATGTCTAACAAATGTGCTAATGTACTGGTAAATGTAAACCATTTATACATACGCCACTCCTGTATGTCTGAATCATCATACTCTCGTTTGACCATCTAAATATTCGGTCAGCAGTAGATACAAAATGTACGTGTAATGGTTCTCATATCACCGTGCGCAAATTTCCCAAACCAATAGTGAAATATACGTTTTATGTATCATTGCTTCTGCTGTTTATATAACAATTCAACATTGAAACTCTTTGATAGCTGTCACTTGTACGGCGACTGTAACTATCACACAGTCTGTAGACTATTACACGACTATTCACAAACAACAGATCGAGAAAACCTCATTGGAATACTACATTATCACATTCCTTTTTATTGGATCATGATTGGATGTAACATATTGCCTACCATTTTATTGTTCGTTGTAGATTACGGGGGTAGCATTCTGAGAGCATACATATTCATTATTCCCTGCTTATATATACACATAAAACAACATACATTTATTTGAATGTTATTGATGCAACAGAAATCGTGACAGTGAACCTTTCTATTCAATATCTATTACTTATGCTATGATACATGATGCACAAATTTCAAAATACAAACCATGGAAATGTAGTGTGAAGAGTTTGCTGCAAACTTGTATATGCCTCATACACAAAACAAAAACAGTAAATATGTTCACTCTATCACCTACTTTATCATTCTCTGCCAGCACGTACATTGCTATATAAAAGCTGTCTCCCATTCGCAAATACATGGTCCACAAGTTAAACACAAATGTAAAATTTACGATGCAATTCAACATTTTTTACATAATGCTGAGAAAACTGTTCTGTTAATAACTATTGAGAAATCCTATTTATATTCTATAGAATCCCTGACAATTTACACTTGATGAACGTGTCCATGATCACAATCTATGTACAGTACATTGTACCTTTCACCCTCTAAACACACATACAAATAGTATCTGTTTACAGTACACAGAAACAACCAATCAACATGTGGCAATGTCTCCTGGCCTCCATACGATCTGGTGCTGGTTGTCAGCGTCCAACTAACAGTACAACACCATGCAGCTCCGTGTACACATAAAGAGCTTCTGTTCTTAACCAGCCAGAGAGCAACAAGAGTGTTATTCATGATCTGTTACAATGTAAACCAGTGGACGTGTTGTAGTGGTCGCCATTCAGACACCAAGTGTGATGTGTGAAGGTGATAATCATTGTTCATATTATCAGGGTATGATACACATCAAAATCTGTTCACAGACCAGCCTGCCAGCAACTGCAAAAATAGCCAGGTGTGACAAACCGTGTGCAGTCTTTCATTTTGTTTATATTGAGAACTCCAAAAAAGTTGGCTACCTACTGAAGCGGCCAGTCTGGGCAAAATCAGCATCGATCCATCAGGTCGGCTGAATTTTGGATCCTGATGTTATACCATTGTGGTATTCATTTATAAACTGCTATAAAAAGACACCCACAAGTATATATACACATACATCTATCATATCTATTGCTGCTATAAGCCAGACAACACCAACCACTGCCCCTCTTGCTTTCTCTCCCATTTTTCATACTTTGTGAACATGTCCACAATCACAATTACTGTCATGTTTATTCACACAACTACTAACTCCAACAATTCCGTTTGAAAATAACAAGATTCTTTCATAGGATCTCCATAATTTAAATATGAGAACATGTTAGATTTCTTATGATATATTTATGATGATAATCTGCGTAAATTATTATTTGAATATGTACAAGGATAACGTATACAAATAAACCAAAACAAACAGCAAATGCAGATGATGGCCTTCATATTTCTACAAGAAATTCGGCTAGTATTGTTCAAGACACCAGACAGTGACACTGGTTGTTATTAATATGATGTACAATGCTTCTTATCTCAAACTGAGTATTGGTGGATGACTCAATGGTATTGCTAGTTTAAAAACAGTCAAAGTGGGAGCAATAAAACAAACAACCTTTTTGTGATGTTCACAGCTTGAAGCCGTGCACTTGTTGTGATGCAGCGGGGGAAGAGGGTGGTTTGTGAACGGGGGGGGTGGGGGCGGGGAGTTTATCCTTTTCTGCCAATCGTGTGGAGATACAATACATCAAGAGGTGGCCACACGTACACGTATCTATATCCACATTCAATGTAGAAAGGTATAGAAGACCTCTTGAATCAGAATAAAAACCTGCTTTGCAGTGATGTGACAGTTTGTGCCTGATCAAGTGGAAGGGCTGATGCCTCTGTCAGACGCTCGCGTTCACCTCCAAATGTGTACTGTGCAGTCGAAGATGAGAAAATAATTGCAGAAAAGATGAAAATTACATTTTAAAAACACGCAGGAAAAAATGCTTGTTCTAAAAAAGCATGTTTGTGATAAGACAATGTGCCCATTACAATACTGCTATTTCACGACAGTACCGTCGGTACTTGGTGTGCAGACCCCAATGTAAATTTACCATGTCTCTCGATATGATCCAGCCTTTATCTGTACAGGGCCTATAGATTAAGTTTCAACATTCGGAATCGTGTGACTATGGCTTTACACAGCCCACGGGGATGGTTCCGCTTTTCACCTATTATCGCAGCTGGAAGTGTCATTTTTGCTACGTTGATAATGGGTGAATTTACCGTGGCGTCAATTGCCGCCAAATGTTCACGAAATAGCTGCTTCTTTGGGGGGTTACTATATACTCATTGTTCCTTTAATCTGTGTTTTTTCTATATGTACAGATTCTCACAAACTTTATCTAAACATCCATTCCAAATACTTATGCAATACGGCATGAAATCAATTAAATATTAGTCTGAGAACTTTGGTCTTCGTTATGATCACCCCAAAAGTAGCAAAAGTGAACCCGAAATCCTGAAAAACCCTATAGGGTGAACCTCGTTCATATTTGGTATGTATATAAAAAATTGGTATACTTTACCGGCCACCTATAAAAGAAAAAGATTAACAACCGGCCAAACACACATTTTGCTGACCAAACATCAACTGTAAAATACTGCAGTAACACAGCCTTCATCGTGACAGTACATGCCTATACTTTCTTCCATATATGGCAAGTTTGGTATCAATTTAAAGGAGCTTTATCTACCTCAAATCCTATCTAAAAGGAATTTCCCGGTCTTTATCATAGTTCTCTTCATGAACCAAACTTGTCAGTTAGTATGTGCCTCTTTCATAATGAGATGCACTTCCTTTATCACATATAAAAATATATAATCAAATAAGTGTATACCAAAATATAGTGAATTTATTTGCACAAATACCGACAAAACTTTAGCCATTGTTGGTTTTCTGCCGAATGGATTTGTGGGTAATTTATGACGACCATCCGTCGTGAACGAACATGTCTGAGCTCCCAAAATGAACGGCAACATGTTCCTGTTGTTTATGATGTTGTTTTCCAAAATTTATGGGAACCATAGACCTTTTTCATATAATTTGAAACTTGATAATTTGATGAATGGATGTTTTTGTAATCAGAAGATTTTGTTGAAAATCAGATGTGAAAATTAATCAGAGTTCTTAGATGATGTTGAAGTTGTTGTTGTTGTTCACAGTTGAGACAAGGTGTTAGATGTTGTTGCTTGCGTATGTTGAATCATGGATTTTTTTGACCTGGACACTATGCGGACTTTTTGATGAAACAATGATAATGATGAATCACATGATCAGATGAAAACTTAGGCCTTAGTGGCTACTGTTTGAGCCATGAAGCATGTGATGATAAATGAGAACAATTATGATATTGTTATGTGATGACCAAACACAGATTGGTAAGTACACTACAGACTCAAAGTACTATTTGTCTTTGATTCAACGTTAACGTGGAACGTCAAGCGTTTGCCGTCGGGAAATCCCTGCAGTATGTCGAGTAAGTTCAAAAGGTCAAACTCTACGTCACGTCGGGCAATTTGCATATGTAATTACTATATTTGTAAATTATTAAAATATTTATTATAAAAATCTGGATGAACAAAAAATAAAACAAGACACATTTTTTAATTCATCTATTAGTTTTTTTTTACTCTTAGGCAAACGCCTGGCTGGAAGAAAAAAATTTTATTTGTCTGCTAGATAAAGCTCCTTTATCAAGGTCTATAAACACGCTTGACGTTGCCATTCATTGATTTTTCATATCACATTTTCTAAGAAATAAAAAATAGTTTTCCTGTGAAAATGTGTACTTTGTTTACATCCGTGTTTGAATACTGCAGGTGCTTGCAGGTGCGTGCTGGAAAATGCTTCTTTTTCACGTAGTCGATGAATAATTATTTTTTTACTTTCAAATCGATGCAAACGGATATAATTTATGATGTACAATGTTTGTTCAGTGATAATTTAGGTTGTCATAGAATGTAAACAACATAAAAGGTCTGTTATTGTCGTGTATTCTAATATCGGCAGGTGCCCGACAGCATGAACATCGGCAAAACCTGCGCTTGACATTGGCCTGTTACAATTGCTGCTTTACGACTGCAAGAGTGGGTATGTCAACACACGGCGTCGCAAAGCCAGACGGTGTATTTGATGAAGTTCACCTGACCACCCTGTAGTGACCCATCAGGACACGCCGCCGCCGCCGCCCCCTCCACCCTGCCCCATCCGCCGCTATAGACCCCCTCACCTGACCACCCTGTAGTGACCCATCAGGACCCCGCCGCCGCCGCCCGCCCCTCCCTGACCACCCTGTAGTGACCCAGGACCCTGTAGTGACCCATCAGGACACCGCCGCCGCTATAGACCCCCCCTCACCCCACCCTGTAGTGACCCATCAGACCACCCTGTAGTGACCCATCAGGACCCCCCTCACCTGACCACCCGCCCCATCGCCGCCGCCGCTATAGACCCCCCTCACCTGACCACCCTGTAGTGACCCATCAGGACACCGCCCACCCCGCCGCCGCCCCCCCCCTCACCTGACCACCCTGTAGTGACCCATCAGGACACCCCCGCCCCCCCCACCTGACCACCCTGTAGTGACCCCCCTCACCTGACCACCCTGTCACCTGACCCCCTGTAGTGACCCATCAGGACGCCGCCGCCGCCGCCGCCGCCGCTATAGACCCCCCCCTCACCTGACCACCCTGTAGTGACCCATCAGGACGCCGCCGCCGCCGCCGCCGCCGACCCCCCCTCACCTGACCACCCTGTAGTGACCCATCAGGACCCGCACCGCCGCCCTGCCGCCGCCGCCGCGCTATAGACCCCCCTCACCTGACCACCCTGTAGTGACCCATCAGGACGCCCGCCGCCGCCGCCGCTATAGACCCCCCCTCACCTGACCACCCTGTAGTGACCCATCAGGACACCGCCCGCCGCCGCCGCCGCCGCTATAGACCCCCCCTCACCTGACCACCCTGTAGTGACCCATCAGGACACCGCCGCCGCCGCCGCCGCCGCCGCTATAGACCCCCCCTCACCTGACCACCCTGTAGTGACCCATCAGGACACCCGCCGCCGCCGCCGCCGCTATAGACCCCCCCTCACCTGACCACCCTGTAGTGACCCATCAGGACACCGCCGCCGCGCCGCCGCCCCCCCACCGCCGCCCTGTAGACCCCCTCACCTGACCACCCTGTAGTGACCCATCAGGACCCCCTCACCTGACCACCCTGTAGTGACCCATCAGGCCGCCCCGCCCTGCCGCCCCGCGCCGCTATAGACCCCCCCCTCACCTGACCACCCTGTAGTGACCCATCAGGACGCCCAATGACCGCCGCCGCCGCCGCTATAGACCCCCCCCTCACCTGACCACCCCACCCTAGTGACCCATCAGGACACCACCCGCCCCGACCCGAAACCCCCCCCAAACCTGACCACCCTGTAGTGACCCATCAGGACACCGCCGCCGCCGCCGCCGCCGCCGCCGCTATAGACCCCCCCTCACCTGACCACCCTGTAGTGACCCATCATATAGACCCCCCCGCCCCCCCACCTGACCACCCTATAGTGACCCCTCACCTGACCACCCTGTAGTGACCCATCAGACCCTTAGACCCCCCCTCAGACCCCCTCACCTGACCACCCTGTAGTGACCCATCAGCTAGCCGCCGCCCGCCCACCCCGCCGCCCCGCTATAGTGACCCCCCTCACCTGACCACCCTGTAGTGACCCATCAGGACATATTTGCCGCCGCCGCTTATAGACCCCCCTCACCTGACCCCCCTCAGTTTGATAATGAATTTGTAAAAAAAAATAAATGTTAATCCATTCAAATTGTATATTTATATTTTTGAATTATTCAGCATTTATGTAATAATGAACTAACATTTAATGAACTTACCATAAATGTCAGAATAAGTTGCCCCAGCCCTATAAGTGTCAATGATTTTTACCTCTATTTAAATGTCTTGATCTAATTTTTAAATGCCCCAGCCTTGTTTTTGTCATGACCGTGTACCGAATTGTAAATGACCTTGGCCTGTGAGTAATGACATTGACCCATTTTAAATGACCTTGACCCATTTTTTAATGACCTTGACCTATTTAAATGACCTTGAATCCATTCAATAAATGACCCAATTTTAATTGCCCTTGACCTAATTTAATAGAAGACCTTGACCCATTTTTTAATGACCTTGACCCATATTTAAATGACCTTTGACCTATTTTTAATGACCTTGTCCTAATTTTAAATGACCTTGACCCATTTTTAAATGACCTTGACCTATTTTTAAAATGACCTTGACCCAATTTTAAATGACCTTGACCTATTTGATTTTAAATGACCTTGACCTATTTTTAAATGACCTTGACCTACTTTTTTAAAACATGTAATGAAGTCTTAAATGACCTTAAAAGTATTTTTAAATGACCGTGACCTATTTTGAAATGACCCGACCCATTCATTTTAACATTGACCCAAAGGTTTAAATAACCTTTGACCTGGTTGGGGTTAACCCCAACCCACCTACAATTTAGGCCATTGACCCAAAAATAACCCCAATCTAAACAATTCATTTTAATTATATTGTATATACCCGGTACACATTAAAGGTGTTTATAAATCATTGTAGCCACATTGCACTACTGAAATACAAGAAGGGGTCATGACACTTTTCCCGCCAAAAGAAAAAGACACGCTAGAAGTGTTTTTACCGATCAATGCACATCTTTGTCCGTACAGAAATCATGAAATTTCTAATTTGCACTCATACTCATCTTTTCCCCTGAAAACCTTCATATGCCTGGGCATTGTGTACACGATTTAAGGGCGTGTTTGTACCTTTGCCACTCCAGCTGTACGGAGGACTTGAAGGGTTCATGACAGATGTCGCACTCGATGGCCTTAATGTGGTTCTCCTTGTGCTTGTCCAGGTATGTCTGAAAAACAAGAACAACATCAGAACCAGTTTGTGCATCTACTTCTAACTATTGAATGCTGATTTATTGAGGTCAAGGCACTAATTATTCTCACTTTGTGTACGAGGAGGAACGAAGAAACGATCAAATGCTCTGAACATTTCCCAGAATTCTTCATTTAACCTTGGGAGATCTTTTGAACCAGAAGCCAAAAGCTAGACGTCCAGTTTTAAAAAGTTCTCCCTGTATATTGTATCATGTCAGAGTAATTTTATTTATTTCATTTATATCTATTTACATTGGACAAGTTGTTACACTCCATAAATTGAAACATACGATAAAACATAATATAAAAATAAAATAATATAAATTAATATTAAAAATGCCCCATATCTTTAGCAAGTCCTTATCAATGGTGCTAGTTCAGTTTATCACCTGTTATTAGTGATTACAAACCATATTGTTACAAAGGTTGTTGGATAAAATCTTGTTCCATTCATTCATGTCCATTACAAAGACAGGTGAGACAATATTGCCATATTTATAGGTGTCAGTGTTTTATAATCAGTGATGTTAGGCATAAAAGC
Source organism: Streblospio benedicti (assembly GCA_019095985.1). Lineage (NCBI taxonomy): Eukaryota > Metazoa > Annelida > Polychaeta > Spionida > Spionidae > Streblospio > Streblospio benedicti. The sequence continues at coordinate 19,261 of JAGTTF010005093.1, read as the reverse complement.
GCCATAACAATGCTACATATAATACTGCCTGTACTAAAACATTAGAATGATTTTTTAAACTTTTTTTTTCTGTTACACAAAGAATTTTATTTCCCCCTGCTGCACTTTAATATCTGTACCCCTAATTACACTAAAAGAGTCCACATTGGCGTTAATAATAGAGCACTCTGCCCCTGACCTGTGAGATGAACACTTTGCCACACTGCTGACACTGGTACTTGGAGATGAGGCTCGCTTTCTTCAGCAGGTTCTCTTTGTTGACGTCTGTCGCCGGGCGGCAACGATGAGTCAAACGCAGAGTCGTCTGCTGCTGCCGTCTGCAGGACGCGGACCACCTAAATACCAGTAAATAAAATGTTTCATGAAGAAAAATGGCTATTGGTTCAAATTATCCATGAATTGATTACTGCACGATAGGTAAATTATACACAAATGTAAAAGCCTGCACTGTCGATGCGTTTTACTTTTTTTTTTAATGAGCCAAACATTACTTTTCTAATGTTTCCCAGAATACTCAATGAATTCAAACTATTGTTGAATAAACAGCCTCTGTCTTAAACCTAGAAAATCAATTTAGTTCGAGGTAAATAGTGACTATATAGGCCAAATGAAAGCCGGATCCAATATCATCTTAAGTTTTTTTTTTTTTTACTGATGTAAAATATGTCCGGAGGTTGTCACTATAGTAAATAAACTAAACTCAACTTAACTAAACACTGACCTGCGGTGCCATCATGCTCATGCTTCTCTATGTGCAGGTCGAGCCCCTTCTGCCGGAAGAACTTGAGCGGGCACCAGGGGCACTGGAACTTGCGCCGTTGTGCAACGCCATGTGGGACTCTCGAGCTCCTCCAGCTTGGGGAAGGCCGCCACACACGTCACAGTCAAACATCTTGGTGCGGCTGAACGGGATGTTGTGCACCTGGAAGCAGAGTTAACCCTTTGCCGGTCGGAAAGGCATTTATGCCTTAATGCATGCCTTAAAATCGGTCTAAAACATACGTTCTTCAAACCCTCGTACCTACCAAACCGTCTGCAACATGCATCGTACAAGACCACGTGGTGACTCAAAATCGCCTACTCCATTCATTAGTCATCACCTTATTTCGCTATAAACCACTTTTTATAGTAAATAATATATTTTTTTCAAAGAAGACATACTTAGAGATGAAACACCAGTTTTCGGTACTCAACTTTGACCACTAAATCTAATTATTTGTCGTCACAAAACCCCATCGGCTTTAGTGTCAAAAGACTCGGCGTCCATTTTGCTATCTATTTGTAAACAACTTATTAGTATGCGGTGAACCCTGACCTCACAAAAATAATTTATTCCTTCATTATATTTCCTGTGTTTACGCCCATTTCCGAGGCTGTAGCCTCTGCCAACAGCGTTTAACAAGCATAGCAGCATTGCAAAACACGCATGCTGGGGCAAGGCTACTGTTTCAGCCAATCACAAGCGTTTCCGATGACGAAATTGACAGCTAACATGGCGGTAAGCATAGACTGAAAATATTTCTCTGTAAAATGTAGATTTCAACGATAATGATGAAATGGAGGCATCTATAATATCCACCAGTGTTTGGCGGATACGATATAGAATACACAAGGAAAGTGTCAGGAATATCCGATTAGTCTACATGTCGCAATAGCGGGAAATTTGGCAGCAAGTACAACATCACTCAACAATGGACACGCCGACAAAGCAACAGGACTGAAATCTCTCATTTTGTGAATGAAACGTATGTCCAATATTAATATTAACAATTTCACCGCATGTAGAATGCTCTTCTGCAGAGAATGGTAGGTTACATGTCACAAAACACCTTGCTGTCATACCATAACATGAGATTACCTCGGCCTGTCAAATGTCAATGTTTTGAATCGAGAGATGAAACTTCGGGTGGCTTCTATGGCCATTTCTTTAAAAATACAAAATATTATGAGCTCTAAATGTGAAAATAAGAATCTGCATCGCATGTCATGTCTCCTGTGTAAGTATGATAATATTTGGACTCTTCAGTATACCTGTAGAACTCGCAGTATCTACGACAATAAAATCTTAAAATCAATGAACTTGTGTGATGTGAATATACGTCAAACGTCCAAAATACGGCGACCGACAAAGAGTTAATACATAGTGGCTCCTTAAAATTCCTTAGAGTATCATGTACTTCTTTTTTTCAAAGTTCAACCCATGCACATGTTGGTTTCCAACTTAAACAATTTTTCTTCCTAACCCAACTATTTAATCATCTATTGAGGTGGCAATTATCATTTCTAAAGTTTCGTAATTATCATTTCTAAGTTTCACACATATTTCATTATTTACAAAGTATCTTAAGTCTGGCCTAAATCTTATCAACTATCACTTACACAGCATAAGACCTTATTGCATGGTTGGTTTCACTGTATTTATCAATGAGAAACCAAATAAACACATGCCATTCATAATGATTTCCATGCAAAACAGCAGACTACATTTCACAACCCAAGGTAATCCACTCATTGAAGCATTGAGTAGTTCAATAGAAGAGGTCCATTTTAACACACTGGTTATCAACAGCCATTATCAGTCAATGTTTAAATACAACTTCAATGAATCATCGACGTGAATGACATGAGGAAATACCAGGGAATTCCACACTGATGTGCTTCTGTGGCCGAAGGGAGTTGGACCAGGTCGGGGTCGGGTCTGATGGTGGTTGTTGAGCAAACTTACCTCTAACAGGTTGCACACTGCTCCGGGCACCTAAGCACGTTAAATAGGTACAGGTCTTAAATAGGTACAGGTCGGTGAGTTGAGATGAGAAATGATCAATTGCTAATCATTGAATGTGCCATGACCTGGTGTAAATTGTAAAGTCGTGAGATCAAAAACTTGGATCAAGACTATAAACCAGACATTTATTTATTTACATTTGATATATGATGATGTCATAGTCACACAACATTTGAAATGCTGAATACTGTGACAATCAAAGCCAATAAATGTAGGTTTTTTTCAAGTTGCACTCTGCATTTTGATATATTTACTTGCAAATCACTTGCTTCCTTAGCTTAATTTTACAAAAATTTCCTATTACGAAAAATTTTGAAGGAAAAAAATGAATTAACTGTAATTGCTAGTCAATCGTGCTCCAACATGAATCTCACCTGCACAACGTGTTTATAGACAGAAGCACGGGTCACAAACGTTTTCTTGCAGAGGTAGCAAGTGAGATCTTTTCGCCATGATTTCTTTGTACTGTTCATTGTCTTTGCCTAAAAAAATATCAGAAAATTATATAAAGAAAAATTATGAGAACTTACAAAGAATACAAAATATAGAATGATACATTCTTTTCGCCAATCTTGTTGGTCTAAAGCTGAATAAATAATGATAAAAATAAATTTTAATAGTGCAAGGACATCACAAAATATTACATTTAGGATATGAATGATTGTACAAATTATTTAATTTAATAACACTTAACACACAGATGAAATTCCTTACTTATGTGGCAACAAGCAAGACCTAACGATGTCTGGACCTGAGTGTGATGACTTAGGAATTCCTATGAATATGCACATCTACATATGAAGTTCTTGTTATAAACCAAGTTTCATTGCTCTATATTGAGTAGTTTAAGAGGAGTAGCAGAGACAAGCTATTAGTATAGAGGCAACAAATTCCTCAGTTCAAAGTCTGACAAAGAGGCATAACTGCTATAGAAATTGTAGAATATAATATCCCCTGCTAATAAGAAGCACAAAAATTTCTAAGTTCAAAGAGGCATAACTACCAGAGATAGATAAATGCATATGTTAGCTACTCACTGCTATTATAGTGATATTAGAATTTATACATAATGTTCTCATGTTCAACAGGACAGTCATTCAGGAAGCACATTTAGTGTTTAAAATATAAGAAGACCACCTCTTTTTAGTTGATAGCAGTATCATAGACAGGAGGACGTTATGACCAAATATTTTAATTATTTCTCAATGTTATTATGGGGAAGGTAACCCCCAAACCCCGCATTTTTTATTTCATAAGGCTGAGGGGCTACCCACTGGACGCTCCCCAGGCACCCTTAACTAAACCCAACTCCGGGGGGCAAAGCCCCAAACACCCCACCGGGAGTTACATGTTTATGTTGGGTCGCCCAGGTTAGAGTAGCAGAGACAAGCGTTTGGACAAGCTATTAATATAAGATGCACACAATTTCTAATTTCAAAGAGGCATAACTCCCATAAAAAATTTTGAGAATCAAAATTCCCTGTCAATATGCACATCTACGTATGATGTTCTTGCTATATACCAAGTTTCATTGCTTTATGTTGAGTCGTTTAGGAGGAGTAGCGGAGACAAAATGTTACTACAGACAGACGGACGGACGGAAGGACGGAGTGAGGTGGTTCCTAGACCTGTTCTGCCGTTGGCGACGCAGGTAATAAGATGTAACACTAAACACAATAACAAGCTTACCATGTGACATGACTAGATGAGTTTTGAGATTCCGCTCTTCTGGGAAGAACTTCTGGCAGTCTTTGCACTGGAACTCCTTCTTGCCTACATCCAGCATGGCCCTAAACAAAAAACAGTTATGGAGATGGTTCAAGTTGCAATTTTCCATGCAAAACATTTTTCATTTAAAAAACAAAAAATATGTAGTCACACAAAAATCAAACTGACGTTCTGTGTACATCTTACGCTCTTTTGAGACGTAAGATGCAGTACCAGTTTGTTCGGTGTCATAATTGTAGCGTAAACATAAAAGTCTGAGGTCATGACTTCGCTGGGTCTCACAAACCTGTAGTCACCGAGCGCTCCTCCGTGAAGGCAGCACTTACACTTGTAGATTGTCTTCTCACCCGTCCGGCCCCTGGGGCCCGGCTTCGCACCTAGTCAGAGAAGGGGAGGAGATTAGAACTGTGTAGACGACAGAGTTTGGGTGAGAAAAGCTTAATCGATGGATC
>JAGTTF010005087.1:0-13530 GCA_019095985.1 Streblospio benedicti | reverse complement strand
CCAGCTATGGCTAAAACGTTATTGCATTTTTGGTACTTATTTACCTACACTTGCAAGATGGTGCAGAAAGAAAGGTCTTGTGTAGTAATTTGTATGTTTTAATTAGTTATTTGTTCCTTAGTTTTGTGTATTATGGTGTTTTTATTATGATAAATATTATTTATAAATATTACTGTACATAGGGTTATTAAGAAAAACAATAGAGTATCATGTTATTTAGCACTATATATTTGTGGAGGTTAATTTGGGAGTAAACCTCAGTTTTTTAAATTATTATGTCAGTCTAGTTTGGGTTGTCAACAAGGTAACTTAGATTGCACCTTTTGTCAATAAATCGTAAAATTATGTTCAATTCATCTTAAAACCCGGCTCAATCTATTTTCAGGTGGTGAGAATATTCAGCGTCTAAGAACACCAAAATAACTCAAGGCAGAATTAACCACAATTAAGACAGCCACCACACTGTCAGTGGAATTAATTTCTGCCCTACTTCTCATCACTACTTACACACACAAATACTTGAACTTACCAACATAGCACACATTTCACAAATCCAAATACGAATTCGTACCTGATTAAACAAACCACCACACTGTCCGTGAATGCGTTCCCCTCACCCCATTAATAACAACACCGGATATCCCTCACTTACTCTGAAACTAGTCACCATAACCCAAATTTCCTGGCGTCCTTTCCCCAAGTAAAATTACTACAATATGGTATGTCGAGGGGCAACCCTGGCCACGACTATCTACAAATATTAGGACCTGTCCTTGACTATGTCAATAACAAGTTTGTAGATTTATATCAGCCACAGAGGAGCTTTCCTTTGATGAAAGTATGATGGGGTACAAGGGCAGGGTGCACTTTATACAGTACACGCCTGCCAAGCGTACCCGTTTTGGTATAAAGTGGGCTCTAAATGAGTAAAACTTAGCGGTATGCACTAACTCATTCCCTATACAGGTAAGACAAATAATGTTGAGCAGGATGATGAGGATGTTCCACAACCTGCAGGTTAAGAAAATTGGAGCTTATTGGAACAGTGCGGGGGTAACAAAAGCCAAAGGACTACCTATAAGTTTCAAAACCAAACTGAAAAAGGTAGTCCAATTCAGTTTATGCGTAAGGGTTCCATGCTTGCAACAAGATTCCATGATAAAAAGCCTGTTATAGCGTTATCCAACTTTCATGCAGCAGCGTGTTAAGTCCAAGGGTGGTATGAGACAGGTGATAAAGCCTGTTCTCATAGATGATTACAATACCCATATGGGTGGACAAGATGGACCAAATGTGTTCGTACTATGAATTTCCACACAGATGCCAAAAGTGGTATATGTCTGTTTATCATCATCTTATGGAAATTTGTATTCATAATGCTTTTATTATTTTCAAACAGGAAAATCCTAACACGACACTTAGCACCATGGAGTTTCGCCTCAGCATAGCTGACAGTTTGGTGGAAGGATATGGCCAGCTCCAGGATCAGCCTGTAGAGCCTGTTGGTCTTGAAGTGACTGACCGCTTCAGACTGACAGGTAGGCATTTCTTAGAGTCTGTGCCATCAGGTAAGCCTGATTGTGTTGTTTGTTCTGATAGGAAAACAAAGCATCGAAAGCAAACTTCATTCCGGTGCAAACTGTGCTTGAAGCCCATGTGTGTTGCACCGTGCTTTGAACGATATCATACACTTGTAAAGTACAAGGTTACTCATTAATCATTTGCAGTGATTTGATGCCTATGCACATATTTTGTTTGGCCGTAATTCAATGTTTATCATGGCTGTAGCCTTGTTTTACAGTACAATATACATACATGTATGTACATTTGTTGTTGTATTCAGTTTATACCTTTAGATGATGATTTATGAAATATTAAAATTATAATATACAGTCACTAGCCTGTGACCCAATTTTTGTTATACCAAGTATGTAAAAGTGACATAGGGAAGACTTTGTTGTTAATGGCCTAGTGTAGGATTTGTTGTCGAGATTGGAGTGCCAATCGTGACGTGAGCATGCTGACGTCTTTACCCGAACGAAGTGAGGGTAAATCCCACGTCAGCATGCTCACTTTCACTATTGACACTCCAATCAGTGGTCAAATACCTTTCTATCATGACTAAAATCCACACTAAACAAGTGTATGATTCGTTTTTATTTTAAAATAAATCATATCATAACGTTCTCATTGCCATTTTGACCATGCGACGTCAGAGGCTGTATAGAAAAATGTGACGGTACTAGTCTAGTTTAGGCTAGTGCCGTGGTGTGTGTGGTGTCGTAGTGTGCAGTAAATCACCAGAGCATGCAGTCAATCGTATAATTGAGCATGCTGGTCGACCACTCAGCGTGGGTTATTGGCGGAGATTTTGCACGGAATGATAGAATGATTTACAGTCATTAACCAGTGGACCGATTTTTATACCAAAATTAACATACTTTTATCACGGGAGACTTGCTGTTGATGGTTGATTGTCCATGATATGTGTTGCATGCATGTCCCATAGAGATTGTCTTTTAACCATCTTATACTGTCATAGTACCATAAATCTTTTTCATATACATACATCGGATGAGACCAGAACATTGTAGTGACTTGAGTAAGGATTGCCTTGCTGAGGTTATATGAGCAAGGATTTGCTATTGCTCACTAATGTGACGTGGACATCGTCCTCACCCCAAAAAATATATTTTTTCAAATTTTCTTTAAAACAAAGTTCAGGAGTGAAGTTAAAAGGCAAAAAGAAATTATGTAAAGCTTGAAATAAAAAGAAAATAAAATTGTCCCAAGAAACTGTGGAAAACAATAAAAGAACTTGGTATCTATATATAAAAGGAAGAGGCGGTTTTTTGCATCACAAAAGGCTTTTTAACCACAAGGCGTACACAATTCAAACTATGTATGTAAAAATCAGGGACAACTTGGTGAGTGGTTATAATATCACATTTCAAACCAAATAAATTGGTTTTAATGATAAAAACAAAAAAAAATAATTTTTAGAAAGGTTGCTTACAGGGCCATGTTTGTTAAAGGCACGTAACACGTTGCTCGTTTGTAAATGTCAAAATACGATGCACGTCACACGTACAGTCATACAAAGAGGGAGCTGGGGAGGGTGGTGATGGGGATGGAGGTGCATTTTATCTGCTCCGTACCTGTTTTGACGAGGGTGTTGGCAGAAATGGTGGTGTGTGTCCATATGGGGGGGGAGGGGCAGACATGGCTGGTGTCCATGGGGTAGGGGGTATGGCTGGTGGTGAGGCAGGGAGGGCATTTAATCTGTTCCAGATCTCATCAATTTCAACCCGAGCAGCAGCAAAGGGGGGTGATTGAGATGCACATTTAATGGTCTCCACGTGTTTACCAGGCGTAGGGGTAGATGGAGGGAGGGATATTAGACTGATCAAGCATTGCCACATACATGTAGTGTGTATGGCTGTCACATATGACTCACGCCTGTTAGGCCGCTAAGCTTTTTGAAAAGAACCGCTCAAGTGTGCAATTGGGGGCTAGCTATGGGGTTTCTCTGAAATGTCAACATTAAACCATATAGACTTTATTACAATGTACAAACAATATGCTTTTTTTTAATGAGACCCCATCTTATGTCTCCCACACAAGTGGCTTACATTAAATCCGTGAAAATACGGCGTCGACACTGTTGGCTACAGGCTGTTTCAAATGTATCATGGGCAGATTATGTATTGCATACACGCATGATGATACAAACATTAAACATTCATGGAATCTGGGAGGAAACACAAAGGCCACCAGTGTGTCTGCCTAACAGGCGTGGACTGTGGGAAGAAAGGTGATGGAGAGTGTATTTAATCTTTCCCGGACCTTTATAGTGACGGAGATGGTGTGGGGATGATGTGGGACAGGGGAAAGAATGGGGAGGAAAGTATTCAATATGTTTTTGATCTCATCCGTTTCAACCAGGCAACCAGGAGGGTGCATTAATTATAGACCTGTTTAGATGTGGATGGGGTAGGGGGTTGGGAGAGGGGGGCAGGGTTGGAATGAAGGGTAGGGATAGGTGGGACATTTAATCTGCTCCATGCGTGTTTACCATTGGTAGCAGAAGCTGGGAGAGGATATTAGAGGGATCAATCATTGCCATATGTAGTAGTACATTTAGTGTGTAAATGGCTTAGACATATGACGATGGGAGGATTGAGTGATGGAGGTGTATTTAATCTGTCACAGACCTGTATACTGACGAACTGGTTCGAGGGATGTGGGACAGGAAGAAGGATGGGGAGGAGGACATTTAATGTGTTCGGATCTCATCTGTTTCAACCCGAGCAACGCCGGCAAAAACAGCTAAATCATCTAAATCAAAAATGCATGTAAAATAGGTCTGAAAAATGAAAAACTCAGATGAACTCATATTTGATGATGAAAAAGTAGCATCTAGCATCAATACATTTTCAGTAATATAGCATCTAAATTAGTGTCTGTATTACCAAATAGATTATTTGATGATGGCAAACTACAATTGTATTATTCTGAGACGGGTATTAAGCCTAATTCATTTATTTTCACAATTGTTTCAGAGGAAGAGGTGCTAAAGCTGATAACGTCTTTGTATGTATCTAAATCTACTGGTTGTGATAACATTTCAGATAAGTTTGTCAAGTTTGGTGCAGATGTTATTTGTACTCCATTAACTTACATCATTAACTTATCACTTAGAAAGTCTACTGTTCCTGATGATTTTAAATTAGCCAGAGTAGTACCATTATTCAAAAAAGGGCTCGTAGTGAAGAAGGTAATTATAGACCTGTCTCTATACTTACTGTTATGTACTTTGTTCAAGGTAAAGTAAAAAGTAAAAAGTAAAGTAAAGTAAAAACTTTACAGTTCATGAAAACCAGTTACACTCAACAAACTTTGCAATTGAAGTTCCGAGCACAGGATTTTTTATTTCCTTTTTAGCTATATAGCATGTACATACTATAGAGTAATTGTTATGATAATCCTGTTAATTTTAAAGAAAAAATGTCATCTGAATTTTTCTAAATATTGAGTAATAAACTGTACAACATGATCAAGGTAAAGGTAAATGTCTGATAAGTTGAATTCTGACCCCATTTATTTTTCAGATTTCCTGGCCTGCTTCCATACACTGATCCCAATGATTTTGGAACAACTGGAGAGAATTCTATAGATACCAATTAATGAAGAAGGAGGATATTCCAGCATCAGTGTGGGAGGAGGCACACAGAGCCTACCAGGAAGAGGAAAATGAAGATCAAGATTCCAGCAGCTGTTCCAGTTATAGACTGGACATAGTGTGCTTCCACATTGGAAACATTAAGCTTCCCTCTGGCACTCTGAAATTTGGTTACCTGAGTGGCAAAACTTGTGTTGTTACTTCCTCACTCAAATGCTGAAGAGGAAAGAGTTTTTCAATGATCAGAAAGAACAAAACTCCTTTCAGACCAAATCTAGAAATAGAAAAGACTTTATCAGCTTTGCTCACTGTGAAATTGGCTTGTAATGAACCATGTCACAAGTTTGAACCTCCTCAGGGAGTTGCTTTAAGTTTCTTCATATGAATAAATGTCATATTCATGTTCTTTCTTTTAAATTGAGTAGAATAATACCAGAACTGTGCAAAAAGTAAAATATGGTAAAAACAAAATGTTAAATCCAGCAAGCAAAAATGTGAAAGTTAGAAGCACTATTAAAATTCAAACAAATAATACCTAAAAGTGGCCTTAAATGCACAGAATGGCATTAAAAATTGCAAGGTTTTCTGGGGGGGCATGCCCCCAGACCCCTGCATTGCGCCTATGCCGCGTGCCAAATGCCTCTACCTCAAAAATAATGTCTCCCCCTTTCAAGCTCCTCCAACTTGAGATCTCTGAGATCCTGATACCATTATGACAGCTTTAATCAAAGTCCAGGTATTAACACAGAACACTGGTCAGGAGTTTGTTGTCTTTACGTATGATCTTCAACTCTATAAAGTTGCACAGCAAATCATTTGGGTATATCCTAAGATTCAAGAATGTCATCTTACGTTTGGGCGGCATGCATCTTTTGATGAGTTTCATAGGGTCTGTTGGTACACTGATGGCGGAGTGCAGAAGATGTTAACAGGGAAAAAATTCCCTCAAAATATGAGAGCTATGAGGGTTGATCATGGAAGAACTATTGTGAGAGAAAATAGTTGAATACAATGTAAACTCAATTGATTTATTCCTTGAAAAGATTAGACTTTATAGGTAAGCAAAGTAAAACTTCACAAATGTGGATTGATTGTTTTATCAAGGCTGTATTCCTTATGTCATAGATGAGCCCCAGAATACCGTATGGGCCTTATATATATAATATAATATATATATACATATTTATATAGCGCAACCCTCAAAAAATAAATGTTCAAGTGCTGCATAGAGGAAAATGTCCTCAGCCCTCGGTGAACAATGCGTTTTTTAACATAGATTTGAAACGTCCAAATTGTCTATTTGTCTTATATTAAACTGTTCAACAGCGGTGCCGCTTTGCTGAAATAGGATTAGCAGGACAAATGTCGACATCAATCGAAAGAACCATGCATTATTCAGAAATAGATTCATTCTTAATGTCTTGCGTCGTAATGGACAGGCAAAATTAAAGAAATTCTTATGTAATGACCCCCTCCACTTAAATGAGCAAAGCAAAAGGGAGTTGGTCAAGCGGATCTTGACCGCTTTATTTTAATTTATAGATTGTATATATTGTAGAAGTTCCTTTTTTGTACATTGTATATTTTGTAGTGTATTGTTTATATTGTAGATCAGACAGTCAGTAAATAAATCAATGAAATGCACATTTTGTTTTAATTTTATTTCATACACTATTGTATATTGTAGATATCTGCACTACACATTATAGATGATAATGCGACTATAAACACAATGATATACAATAATAGATAAATTACATAAGATGAAGAGATTCCACACAAATTGGAATTACAATCGCACTCTATCACGCGATTTACACACAGCTTCTTTTTTTTTTATCATCTCCATCCTTCTTCTCGTAGTTGCTATGCATGTAATCATCAGTCCTCTTATTTTTTTAATTTCATTCATACAGATTTGATATATCGTACCCATCTATGTTTTCAATATATTTGTATTTATAATAGATTTGTAGAGGTGTGAGCTAGTTTATAGCTAATGATAGCGTGTTTTAAAATGTCAATTGGCATAGTGCACAGTAACAATATCTAGGCATGGTTCTGCATCATATCGTATATTTTGCTGACTTTTACTGTCATTTCCATGCAGGGAGGGTAAGTGACATAGGTGGAACACCTACATTTACAATTGTTCATTGGTATATGCATTTTGGTATTGTTATTTACCTTGGTATACAAATGTGTTTTTGATCGAGAAGGAAATGTAGGTACTACACCATTGCTTGAAATCTACCTCAAACATTGTGAAGTTATCATTCAACTTGGGGTTCAAGGTATAGAGAAATACAAAGCTCTGTGAATGAAGCCGAGTCAGAAGATAGAATAAAACATTTTAAAGAAACTAAGGCATGGGAGAACAACATCAACCTTCAAGATTATTTTGCTACATAATGGCTGAGTTAAAAAGAGGTATACAGCGTTTAGTTTTCCATCCAAGGACACGCCACTTTTCCAACTTGCCGTAAAAACTGAGGCAGAAGATAGAATGAAACATTTTAAAGAAACTAAGCCACATCAACGTAAGTCAAAAATTATGAAGGAGGATAAAATCAAAGTTCAAGTGTGATCTGCGACCCATTTTGACCCAGATCATGTGTTACGAAAGTGAAATGGGACATATACTGAACTTTGAGCATGGACATGCCATGGAAAAAGTGGGAGTGGAACTGTATAAAAAGTTTTTGGTAGAACATGGTCATGTGAACGTTGAGATGTCTTTATGTGGTTTATTCGTAGACCAAAAGGATGTTTACCTGGGAGCAAGTCCAGATTTGCTCGTCTCTTGCAACTGTCATGGTAAAGGCCTTGTCGAATTTAAAAGTCCTGTAACCAAACAGAGTATGATAGACCAACTACCCATATTATCGTATTTAAATCCAGATTTTACATCAAAACGCTCTCATGATTACTATTACCAAGTACAGGGCCAGCTTGGCATAATGAATAGGAAATGGTGTGATTTTGTGATTGTCTTTCAAAATGAAATACAAGTAGAGCGAATTGATCTTCTGGGCAGAAACAAAGACGTCTTTGAAGAGTTTTTTTTTGAGAAGTATGTATTTAAAGAAATATTGTTTCCTCAGTACAGACCAACTAATGTTGTAAGAATCCATTAGGAAAAAATATTCTCGGGCCAATGTCCAACAGTAGGAACCATTTAAAAAAAGTAGGAAAAAGTAGGAAAAGTAGGAAAAAGTAGGCTTTCAGGCATAAGAATTAGTGATTTGGATGGGAATTGTTTTTTTAATGCAGTGAGCGATCAGCTGTTGCTGAGAGCTGTTACTAAGTCGCCAAGCCAGCGTTTTTAGAACCCCATTTTAAGAGTGCTGAACGCAGTAAAGCTAAAATGGAGAGAACATTCACTTTGTCAGATTCGGTAAGAACTGAGCCCATCAGAGACGTACCAGAAGGCAATTGGCATGAGATTCGGTAAGATTAGAACTGAGCCCATCAGATACTTTTCAGAGACAGTTGATGTGAGTTTTTCATTTTGTTTTTCAATTTGATATTGATAGTAAAATAATGATAATTGAAGACAAATGAGAATAGTGAAATAGATGAGTTATAACAGTACGATAATAAGTTCCAACTTCATGATTTATTAATTGAGAATAACACAAACGGTGTAAACAGTGATAATTATTATCTTAACTGTTTCTCATTTTAGGCTCTACTTGTGCTATATGACAGTGATGATAAATCTGTTGTTAGTAAGAGACTGTTTATCAGTGCACGATTAGTATTTTTGGACTTCTGTCAAAACTTCCTCAAATTTTATCAGTCAACAAGATTGGTAACAGAGATTCTAATTTTAAAGTCACAAACAAGGACTTGGGTTTGAATTGACATTTGCAGAATTAACCCAATTGAACAGTATATGGAAAACTGCTTGTCCACTTGCAATATGCGAATATATGAGTGTGTGGTTACAAGTGTAGGAGTTTATGACTGTAAATGTAGACTTTCGTACATAAACATGACTAAATATGTACAGGTATACATGGACTATAAACCTTGCACCTAACATATGATGTTAATTTCTAAGAAACGTTACGTATGACGTTTGTATGACTCAACAATACTATTTTAATGTACTGAATGTAATATTTATTCATTTGTGAACAGGAAGTTATTGCTTTGAAATTTAAATAAATATATTCATGTACATTTTAAGAATAGACAATGTGAATAGTGTTTATGACATTTTGAAAACAAACAAGTACAAACAAATGAATATATTGTTACTGATCCATTAATGTTCACTTGAACTTTACACAGCACAACCAATGAAGTAAAACAGAGGGACATAGAACAATATTCCATGGAGGAATATTTTGAGACAATATGGAGGATATAAAAACAAATTGAGATAAGTTTTATGCTATTTTTCATCAATTACGCCTTATTTATAGGTGTCAGTGTTTTATAATCAGTCAATCACATCGGAATAATACATTAGTACTGTTAAACATGCCGGACATACTGACAAACAAAAATATTAGAGGTAAAATGGCTCCTAAAATGCAACTGGACTGCCAAACATGATAACTGATTTTTTTTACTTTTTTTTAATTTCCCTGCCATGGCATATTTGTGAAATATTTATTTTTTATTTTATTTTAGTAACGTGGGTTTAGTGTTGGACTTTTTTTAATATCTGTACCTCCTATGCATAGGAGGGAGCCCCCAAAAGTGGAGAAGAAGATCAAGTTTGATGGCCTAATAAATAATGTATATATGTGTATTCCAAAGATGAAAAGTGAGAATGTTATTCCAACTGTTTTGAATACAGTGTATAACAATATTCCATGTTGATTTTAACAAACATGCTTGAAACACATTGATGGAAAATATGAATACAAACTGTTCGACTACAAGTTAAACAAATGTGTCATTGACGCCAAATACAATCGAAAAATGAATATAACCTTGATGAAAAGTGAAAAGCGAGATGGAATTACAACATGCCCACAAACACACTTTTCAATGGACAAACCTGTTCTACAAGCATGTGTCTTTTTTGAGCGACGGAAGAAATTACAAAATGGCAGAAATTAAAATGATTGGAATTTGGAAATTGGTATCATGAAACAGGATTTTTTGAAACAACCATGTGCTAAATCTGAGCTTTCATCAAATTGATTACCCTTACATAATTATGTATAAATTGGACCAATAAAATATCATATTTCAAAGCAAAGACACACTCTCCATTCAAATCCAGTCCTAATGTAATTTCTCACCTCAATACATTATACTTTCAACAAAAAAAGTCAAGCTATGTCAGTAAAAATCACAAAAAAATGTAATAAGATTCTGAACACAATGCACTCTGTTTTTACAGTCCAGTGTTTGCGTTGTGTGTACACAGTGCAGTATTGTTGGAGCTTCTAAAGCCTCGGTGTTCTATTATATATAAAAAAAAATTGTATGACTATATCACTCTGCTAAGGTGATTTGATATTTGTGTACTTTTGCCTGCTTAAAAAAAACTATGGAACATTTGCATAAAACAATTGTTACCACTACTCACATTTTTATGGGAATTATGACTATTTGAACTTAAAAATTGTGTGCCTCTTATACTAATAGCTTGTCTCCGCTACACCTAAACAACTCAACATACAGCAATGAAACTTGGTTTATAACAAGAACTTCATATGTAGATGTGCATATTAACTGGAATGTTATTTTGAATCAATTAGCTTTATTGGCCATGATATGGATTGGAGTGTTCAATAAATGTTATGTATCATAATGTCCTTAGTTATTAACATGTGAACTGCAAATTTCTCTGCAGATATGCCAATGTGTGAATCTGAACAATTTAAAGATGGTGAAAAAGAAAGGAAAATTGGAAACTCTGAAGTAAATATGAACAAAAAATCATGGAAGCAATGCCCTTCTTCAGAGCCTCTAACATTTTCTAAAGAGTGTAAACATAAATCTAGTGATGATGAATGGATTCCTGAACAGATGAAGATGAGGAAAAAGAACGAAAGAGAAAAAGATTGTCGAAATGATGATTCACTAAGTTTCTACGTTGAGTGGAAAGACAAATACGATAAGTGGATGAAGACAGAAGTTAATAAAATTAAAAAAGTTTTAACAAAACCTGATGCAAAAATATTAGTTTGCGGTAACTCTGAAATATCACTCAACATGAGCAACATACCAGCTGGTAGGAGCCTTGTCAGACAAAGAATGCATGCACAGGTGCAAAAAGTTAAAGAGACAAAATCCACAGTTTAAAATAATAATGAAAATAACAATTTGATTTGTAATAATGAAAAATAACTTGTTTTTGGCAATAAATTCAATTGGTCCATCTTAATTTCGGCATCCACTTTCCCTTGCAAGAGAGATCAGTACCAAATCCTTTCAAATGAACATGCATTCAAACTAAAGTAAAGGAATTGTGAAATCAGCTGCTGGAAGCAAATTAGTATCACCAGCTTTGGAATGGAAATTTTAGGTCAACATTGTTTCAAAGCATCTCTAGTTAATATTTTGTCTTCTTGTAGGTACTTTGATTCTAATGCCCAGGCACATAGCCTTATTGGTAGGTCATATGCTGAGCGTGTCTCAGAATGGCTGCACAACTACCTGAGAGATTATGTTGACCATTGTGTCACAGTGCTGGTAGAAATTGAAGACCTGGCATCAAAGTGCCATAATAATGCTGATGGCACAGTCTCTGTTTCAAGTATAGCCCAGCAGATATGTGCAACATTTAGGTAGTTTTTGCCTTTTGATGATACAAGCATGAAAATTGGCACACAGTTGGGACATACCCCTTAGAGAGATTTTTGGATAGAGACATTCAGATTCTTCCTTATACAAATGGCCGCATTTTTCCAAAAATGGCGGCCATAAGTTCTAAGTTCAACCTTCAGACTCAGTCCGTCATATATCTACTAGATGCAAAAACACAATTTAGTGAACATATAATTAAATTTATGACTAAATAAGCATTAAATAAAGACATTCGAGATCCCCCCATGGGCACCCCCAGTTCTGTGGCAATATACACATATATGCCACAGCCAAATACATAAAGTAACCGGTGTCTGCAGCCAATCAAAGCAAAAGCTCATTTGCATACATGCCTTGAAAAATCATTGCACACATTCATGACCAAAGAGGGCACCACTAGCTGATGTAAGCTTGCCACCACACCAATCAGGGCCTGGGAGTTCCTTTGTTTACAAGCACATTGTTCAAAGATGGCAGATTGAAAAAATAGCAGCTAGTTGTTTGTATTTTCATCAATCAAAAACACTTCCGTGATGTTAATATTAATGTGATGTATCCATAACCATAATAGTAGTAGTACTAGTACTAGGTCAGTTTGGTTTGAATAATATTATGTGCCAGGTTATGAAACTAAGTAGATCAACTGTTTTCCATTTATAAAATAGAACTGAGGTGTTGTTTTCTATCCTTAAACAATAAAGTCTTGTAGTAATACTACAGGTATTATACTATGCATGATACTGAGGTATCCATAGATCAAAATTCAACTTAAATATTTCTAGATGCACACATTATTTACTTTTGAAAAATGAAAGTAGGTCACAATAAAAACTAGCCACAGATTGGGCGACATCATCGGGTTTCGTCATCTGGGATCACTTCATTACATATATTATGTTAATGACGGCCTTTTAGGGATATTGGGCTGGGGCTAAAGAACTAAGTGATGTGCCCCAGTTTTGCTGGGTGCCCATGGGCCAAAATGGTGGCCATTTTCTTAAATGGTGGCAATTAATTGTAAATTCAACCCCAGAGAAGTTCAGACTTAGTACTGTCACATCTATCTACTAGGTGCAAAACACAATATAGTGTGTAAGCATATAGTCAAATATAAAAATTAAATACTGTGCGCATGCTATTCATTTACTTCACAATCAACTAAGATTAAAAACATCTATGGTGGCCATAAGGAGAAAGGGGAATGAAGGCAGAGGCATGTCTACCTCGGCATTTCTGTGCAGACATGATATTAAATATTTTGACCACGTATGGTCCCGAAAAAAGACATGTTGAAGGTGAAGACAGTCTTTGTGGTTTCTTTGACACCAACTGCCAAGAGCAGTCAGTGCTACTTCTCTTCTAGCGCTAGTCGCTTTGATTCTGAATGGTCCCAACATCCAAGAGCAGTCAAGACAGTCATATGTATCAACACCTGCCTTACAATTTCACATGTTGTGGGGGCCGACAGAGTAAAAGTTTCTGAGGTCCAGCGGGACTGCCCCAGAGAGACCCCTGCCTGTGGCCCTTGGGACCTTGGGTACAAAAAAGACCCCAAAAAGGGCCTTTGTTGG
>JAGTTF010005070.1:0-12234 GCA_019095985.1 Streblospio benedicti | reverse complement strand
CCCCCGTTTGATGATTTTGTTTCTTTTTTGCATGTTCGGGGCTTTTGGGTAGTTACCCCTTAATACTAGTGTGAAAAAGGGAAGAGTTTTTGTGCAGTCAAGTGAAAGAGTTTCAGGGATGTCATTAATGTAGTAGAGAAAGAGGGCAAGTTCTCAAGCCCTGGATGCATCTCTCAAATTTTGAGCCATGAGTTAGCACCTTATCCAGCATCACAAAACTTGTCATTACTGGCAGCTTACCAACACCTATTGAACTGCACAAAGGCATTTTCAATTGTATCGTCATGATAAGAAAACAACACATGAGGAGGCTGATACCATTTTGGTGCAACAAGTTGCCTTCGTTATAGCAGATGACACTGATATTTTCGTGATGCTAATGCTTCTTGCTTTGAAGATCAAAAATGTACATGCCTTCTCCAGTACATGGTAGGGCAGTGTTAGGACATCAATGCTTCTGTGAAAGATATGAGTCCATGCTTTTCCCAACCTCTAAGCTGCTCATAGTATTACAGGATGTGATTCTGTTGGAAACATATCATGAGATAGATAAAGATGCAGCACATCGTGTATTAAAAAATGAAAAGTACCCATTATGTCATCTTGACGAGAAAGATACACCCTGATAGATGTATACCCACAGTGCACATCCTTCATGTTGGCTTGTTACAAGCAATATTCCTGTACATCCATGACTGATGTGCAGTTAAAATGTGGTCATCTAAAGTTAGTCGAAGTACAGCTAGTGCTCCTAAGCTTCAATCATTACCCCCCACAACTGAAGCAATCAAAAGAGAATGCTGCTCGTGCACATCTTCAGGTTGCAATCTGGAAATGTGCTCTTGATCTGGACCCCCTAATCTTAATCCTGCAGATTTTGGTTTGAGCAAGTACATACATACAGACTCACTTACTGCAACTACTGTTCCTGCAGGAACTCAGTTGGGGCACCACCAGCTGTTGAAATTGATTAAGTGTACTTCAAGGAGAAATACCATATGGTACCCAAAGATGTAGCTAGAAAGGCAGGAATGGCCGTGCACAATGTTTTGTGAATGCCATAGTGATGTCAATGTTGGAACAGTACAATGGATGTGTGTGAAGATATTGAGGATGATGAAAATAACTAATGGCATGTGCAATTGTGACTTGCACTTTTCAGAATATTATTCTATGTAGTATGTGTTCACATAAATATTGGTTTAGTAGAATATTTGCTCTCATGTATTAGTTTGGTTAACTTTGAAGGGTTTGATAGAGAAAATAGAGGTTTTATGGGTTAAAACCTGCTCAAAAATGTGTCAGTTTAAATTCTCTTTTGCAACTCAAAGTTGCAATGTATATCATACCTCTTGTCAGTGAATATCTGATTTTGATAGGATTATTTGTTGAAAGAAGTGTCTTCGAACATGCTTTTTTGACTTTTTATGGAGTATATGGCAGCCATTTTGAATTTTTTAAAACCTTATCTCACATTTCAACTGTGATGAAATGTTTTAATGAAAAAATGACACCTTAAAATACTTTAGGAACCAATTATTGGCTTCCAATCCATGTGTTTACTAACAAAATTGTAAAAGGCTGTCATTTTGGGCGCCATCTTGAATCCTGAGAGTTGCCCAAGGGTGAGAATTCCACACACCTGGAAATGTTCACTGGGACCCTATAGAAAAGATAATCTGAAGAGAAAAACTTCTATCAAACAAAAGCAGGGGTGACCCCCCTGCACCCGGATTTTTGCCAGCAATAAAATATGGCAAAAAGTGCTTGGAACCAATTGCTAGAGAGGAATACAAAACTTTAATGTTGCCAAAACACAAAGAAATTCACTGTAGAAAACAGTGGGCTAGTTATTTGTAAACAAACTCTTTATATGGGTCCTGATGAATTGTTGTCTGCTGTACCTGTTGTGGTCAAAGTTATTCGAAATCAAATGTCCATACACCCTCACTAAAAATGAAAACAGTATTGGTACTTTTGCCTTACTTAAAATTAGTCAATGGCAATTTTAGCAAACATTGGTCCACCATGCTGCATACATTGTGGAGCAAGTTCCATACTACCTGCAACGAATGATTACATGATACAGTTTGGTGCAAAATACCACACCGTCGTCAGGCCAATTTGTTCTGACTGCAAAACCAAGGGGCTGGAGGCAGTCACCAGAGGGGCCCAACTTTTTGAAGAGAAAATGCTAATAATTTTCACTTTGCATTTGGTATAATATTATTGTGCCTGGCTGTTTTGTGTTGGTTTAATAAGTCAAAGTAATCTGTACTCTGAAAAACAATTTTGAATAAATGTTGGAGTTCTTTCAAGTCTTTCCTTTTTTAAATACATGCTGGAAAACATTGCATTATTTTGTCAACTTGACATGAAGTAAAGTATTTTTTCATTTCCCCCCTCCTTTCTTTTTGAAATCGTAAATCATTTTTTTTATTATTGCCCCTTCCGTATCACTGAGAAATGGAACGTATTTTTTATTATTTACCCCTTCTAACTAAAAAATTTTAGCTTCAATTTTTTCGTCATCAAACTAATTTAAGTTACTGCCACCTTAGAGAAGAACCTGTCATTGGAGGTATATTCATTCACCACACATCATGCAGATATCCTGTCCAGTTGAAAAGTGCGAATTCACGTTCAGTGAAATAAAAAAACTGAGAGACGCGTGGTGAAACATCACGCCAGCGCCACGCCTTCCTCGATAGCTTGACGAAGGAAGATGTAATACGATGGCCCTGCAGGTTGAGATTCAACATGAAATTTGTAGATCCCCTGGATGCAGTTCCACCTCCTGGGTTTAAACCCACATCGCTGCCTCGCAAATGCAAAAAGCCTATTGGATGAAATATAGGGAATTGTGGATAAGTACTGGAGGGAAAAGGAAAAAAGAATTGAATATATTAGAGAAAGCGACAGAGCAGAATGTTACAGATCTCCGTTGGAGATGGTGGGAAAAAGAGATGGAATTAAAGGAAGAGAAAAACACCTGTCTCTTTAAAGAGGAAACCGTGGAAACAGAGGAGCCTCAGTGGCGGGATTTATGTCTCGCAGTTTTGAACACGACACAGGACTTCCATATCTAATATTCTATATGAAATTTAAGCAAAATATATGCATTATTTAATGTTAACACATGTCAATACACAGAAGAATAGTGTATATAATTTCTTACATCCTAGCTACTGGTGATATAATATAGTATTCATTGAAAATAGAATTTTAACAACGTTATTGTAATCAACAACGAACATTGTTGTCAGTGCTGCTAAAGTGGACATGAATTCAAATTGATGTAGAATCCTTGGTGTTGCAATGGAGATGGATTTTGTGAAAGAAAAATCCTACTGCTAAGTTTCCAGAAAGCAAAATAAATGAAGTCTGTGACAGTGTTAGATCTTCAAGAAAGATATGAGCACTGTCTCAACTCACATTTTGTGGGCTGCATAAAAAAAGTCAGATAGTTTTAGAGTTCTTAATTTTGTTACAGTTTTTTTAAGAAATCAGTCATTTGTCTATATTAATGGATTACATTTTATAGAAAATAATAAACCTTGTTACACCACTGCCTGGATTAGCAATTTTATATAAAATAATAAACGTTTTCACACCATCAATTAGACTTTGATTTCATTGATACTTCATTTTGTATTAATTGGGGTCTCGTTCGAATTTGAGCACCAACAAAAAGAACATCGTTAGACACATCACAAATAGTCAGCCAATGTGTCAATAACCCCAATTCAAAAGATAATCCATCCTTGGAAATGATTCAAAAAGCCAAAGAAAAAAGGATTAAAGTGAAGACAGCCACAGAATATGGTGTGTCTGCAGTCACACCATCATTAAGAAAACAGGATATGTTGAACATTCTGGTGAAATACTTCATCAATGAAGAAATTCTAGATGAAGGTGTGGAATTATGGGACTGAACTAAGAGTTCTAGAGTTGCAAGGCGCGCATGAGACAGAAGAAGAAAGAGGTATTGCAGGCAGAATGCACTCCAGCTGTGTGATTATAGGTACTGTCTGGTATCCAAAATAAGTTTTCAAATTTTGTTTTTACCGCTGAGACCATGCTAGCAGATGCCGGGGATGCATCGAGTAGAGTTAGGGTTTACGTGGGTCAGCCTATTCACATGCCTTGACTGCGGCCGCCCCCAGTACCATCATGGTGCACTATTTTCGACATATACACCGTGGGCCCCTGGATGCTGAGAGGTGGAACGACAGGGCGGAGTTGTGAACTGGGCCGGCCGCAGTGCAGAATATCGAAACCATTTCTAAATGCGTCTTGTGTCTCTTCTTAGACTTGAAGTACTCATGTTAGTTTTGACACTTTGGGGGTTTAAACTGTTTCATTTTGTAAATGGAAAAGTTGGATGTTTAGTGGAGAAATGCAAAATTAGTGAGTTTTGTGTTTACAACTACAAGAATATTTTTAAGCCCAGCGCAGTCATAACACAATTTCAGCTTCATGTTGTTTCAGATTTGTTTTAAATTTTAGGGCTACACATAAATTAGTGACAAAATCTGTTTAATTTTATTTTGGGGTTGTTAATGCTGATGACGCTAAAGCTGACTTGCCACCAATTAACATAATAGAAGGAAAACCTGAAGATAGAAACAACTTTACTGATGTTGTAATAGTTATACATTGGTAAGTTGTTTTTCATGAAATATTGAATTGCGGCACAGACTCTTGTTGCTGCACAATGGGGACATGATATTGCTATGAATTAACTCTGTCTGATATTAGAAACGTGGGGGCGCAGTAGTCTAGACATACGTTATTTATGAAATTAAATTGTAAAGAACGTATTATCTTTTCAAAGCTATTGAAAGTAGATTTGTTGTGTATAAACCAAACTGTTAATTGCTGTGTATAAACCAAACCGGGTTGTTGTATATAGTATTCCATATTACCCGTACTGTAGTACAATATGAAATTTATACGTACCTTGTAAGAAGTCATTCTGTGTTGTGTGCTCAAAGTTGTGCGTCATGTATTTTCTGATAACTTGTCTATAAAAGCAGGATCAGTAGTTCTTCCTCCATATTGGCGCATGTAAGTTGGCTGTGCTGTGGATGTTGTGGAGGGTGCGGGTGATATTTTTGTTATTCTTATATTTAAAGCTG
This sequence comes from Streblospio benedicti, assembly GCA_019095985.1. Lineage (NCBI taxonomy): Eukaryota > Metazoa > Annelida > Polychaeta > Spionida > Spionidae > Streblospio > Streblospio benedicti. Next base: position 7,093 of record JAGTTF010005070.1, on the reverse strand, counting down.
AGAGCAGAAAAAGATTTGTTGTTGTTGCTGCTGGTGGTAATCTGTGGGAGGTCTTCTGACTGTAGTAAGAAGTGTGGCACAGGTTGCTAAACAAGCACATGTAGCTGTCGATCTACTGAAATTCTTAGTTTTCTTCAGTCGTGGTTTTCCTACAATAACTTTGACTGTCCAGATCCCAAATATATATAGAACCACTTTTTAATCTTTTTCTGCTCTCAGCTTTAAATATATAGACTGAAATATAACTATATTAATGCGCCAATCTTGTGCATTGCCCGGACAAATTAAAAGTTTGGTTTATAATAACGTCATTTCACAAAAAAAAATTTTGACCATGCTGGCGAAAGCCAAGAAGTTCGTCAGCATGGCTGAATGTTAAAGGATATTTTGACCCAAAGATCTGCCAATACTGGTGATATTGAGGATGTTGAAGGGCTGTTCCGTTTACCTGTGACAAACATTTAAAGATGCTGGGCAGTGAAAACGGGAAGGAAAAAATAAACAGGATTATGAGCTGCTTAATCTGCATGAGTCATAGAAGACAATGCCGAAAGACGTGAGAGCCGGGCAACTATGCAACAGGCATTTTGACCTGTGGACTACTCCGACGAATTTCATTGATTTTGTCGGCTTCAGGTGATGGACTGCGTGCAATAAGACACTGGCGCTTTGCCCTCTTAGCGTATCAGCAAGCACACAAAATAAAATATCGCTTGGAAGCATTCCTACTGACTGCAGCTGTAAAATCACTTCTAACACCCAGATTTGCTGAGCAGGTGACATGGTCACGATTTATAAATTTATAAAATAGGATGTAACCTCGATGCTGACTATGGTTTGGAATTATTCAATAAAACTGTTAAAACTATGTAAGCTTTTAGACTTGTACACGGCTCCTGGTACTGGTCAAGGCACTTGCATAAGTTGAACACCTGCTTAAGTAGAACTCATTTTGATTTCTCTTCAAACTTCCTATTGATTATAATTAAAAAAAAAAATAAACACCTGGATATTTTGAACCTCTGAATTCCATAAACATGAGCAATATATCTTTTCCCGGCAAGGCCTGAAGCCGCTTAAGTCAAGCAGCCGACAATGGAAACAAAGACATGATTATCTTCCAGCAATTTTAAGGACACCTCTGGTTGACGCTGAGCAGGAAGACGGGAGTCTGGGCCGCATCATTAACCACTGTCTGCCGCCCTGCAGCATGAGGAAAAGCTTTGCAAGCTGATGCTGAGCAGGAAGACGGGTGGGACTGTGTAGCCACAGAGATATCAACATCATTGGTAAGAGAGACTCCGATTTTAAAGCATTAACTGTAAATATTTGTAGCGTAAATCTCAATATTCAGGTGTCCGCTGTCATAAATAGTTTCAAATATGGCGTTCACCAACCAGGACTGGCGTTTGAATTGACAGTTGCAGAATTAACTGATGATAGTAACAAAACACTGATTGAAAAAGTTCAGGCGAAAGACGCGGGGATGAAAATCGCTTACGCATATCAATCTACGAATCAAAAACTTAGCAGTAAATTAAAAACAACTGAAGATGAAAATACCAGACGCTGCTTCCGCGTTGTGGATGATGATATAATCATCAATCTTGATGCTAGTTAGCTACTGATTAAGAGATGGTGGGAGATATTTTTTTAAGGAAGCAATAGAAAAAGAACTGAACTCTGTTTTGGCAATGTCAGACAAAATATTACTGAGATGTAATGATTTCTTTAATTAACTTTTGTGAGTGTTTTTGATTGAAAAAATTCAAAAGCTGCATGTTCAGATGCAAAGAAGGCAATTAAAAGGATGCAAGTACAGGGGTTCAAATTCCAACAAGGTGTACCACTCTCTGAGAAGGAAGCTAAAAGATCTGATGAAATATGACAGTCCATTTAAGACTGTAGTTCATGTTTTAATTTCAAAGGCAGCAGCAGTTTCATGCGCAGTTACGATGTACCTTAACCATTCAAAGATGCAATAATTGATAGTGACGAGTTGAAATAGCAGTTCGTATCATAGAAAATCATCAAATCATAAAGTAAAATAATGTATTCCATTGCAGCTTGCTAAGGCTGCAGGGGCAGGATATGAAGGGGTATTTTTTGTACTCGAGCAAATGCCAAGCAGCACCACGCCAGTTGATCTTCACTAGTCCAGAGACAGAACAGTGTCTGTCTGTGGCCATGCCGAACCTCATGAAGGTTTTTAAAGCCATAGGAGGATAAAGAAGGGCATTGACTGAGTGAGGTTTTATCAGAGTGAAAGGTGAACAACTGCTGACAAATACAGGCCATCTCGAGGACAGATGTGTACAGACTGAAAGTGATGGCAGATAATGTCCTGAGGACATGGGAACTGTGAGACGTCGTGTGGACGGCGCGCGTGCGGATGTGAGAGTACCTAAGTGCATAGCGGACTACCAAAAGTACATGAAAGGTGTGGATCTGTGTGATCAGATGGTAGGATTCTCCATTCTTATAGGGGCAACTAAAAAACATGTGCAAGTGATTTATGAAAATCAAGAGGGGATAATATTTATCATATATAAATTGGGTGCTTAGATGGTTGGGCAGAGTAAACTTTTGTGTGCTGAACCTTCCACATGCTTTACTAATAAGACGTTTTATTTGCAGAATGAAGCAGGTACAAGCTGGGTGCCCAGAGGGGTGTGGCCAGTTGATCCCAGTGGGTCCCATGGCATTTGTGACCAAACAGGCGAGAAAGTGCCACCGACATGGAAATTTCATACTTTTTTTTAAAAGATTTAACAGCTTTTATTTATTGATTTACAAATGCAGTAAAAACCCCTATTTGTTACGGATATACATATAAATATACTGGACTATTAAAGATTTAACAGCATTTATCTATTGATTTGTCAAATGCAGTAAAAAACACGGATATTAAAAGATTCTCTACGCTGTCTTTTTTACTTTAAAAAAATGGATAACAACCTCAGTTGACGCTGTTTGATTCAAATGCAAGATGCTGTAAAGTCGACGCCACAAAAAATACAACAACGAATTCAAAATCAGAGAAGGCAACAACAGCAGCAGCAGCAGCAAGCAGCAACAACACCACCAACAACCAGGCCAACATACCATTCTTCAAAGATTACAAACCCAAAAGTCTTGTACAAAGGTAAGCTTTTTTTTTTATTAAAATCTTTTTGTTATATCCATTGAAAAGTTCATGGTTTATGCCCGTAATAATAAATAAAAAATAGACATTTTACAGTAGCGTCTGAGGTTTTATTCAACCGAAATGTAACCTTACAACACATATGTTAAAGCTCAGGTTCATTGCGGTTTGAGCTAAGAACATCCCCATCCACTCTCAAGGTGGGGTATTGAGGTGTCCTTCGTGCAGATTTGATACAACTCCCTAGGAGTGGGTAAGCCACGGTAAACCAAGCTGGAGAGAAAGAGGCATAACGCCAGACACCAGAAGGCGTGGGTACTGAGATGCCCGGACTGTAGATTTGAGACCACTCCCACGAGAGTGAGTTACGCCAGTACCATGCCACCCAGTGTGGGGGTAGCATTATAGAAAGTATCCGTGCCCTACAAATATGTGGCAGTGCTACAGTGCCGGAAATGCTCATATTATTGTATTGCACGTTGCCACTCAGGCTGCGGCCACGCCCTGAATACTGGTCACCATAGAAAAGGAAGCGTTGCGTCTCGTGTTTCAAAAAGATTGGAGCGCCGCCTGAGGTGCTGTGGAAAATGAGGACTACTTTTTTTTTGAATATTTATTACATAATGAAAATAAAATAAAAAAATGTTCTAAGTTTCTATTTAGTAATGATTTACCATTTACCCATATTTTACATCAAATTATCATTGTAATCACAATAAATATAATTAAACATAATTATAAAGTCACCAGCTTCCCTCAGCGAGCGAGAGCAGGGGGATGGACGTCCATAGAGGCCAGCCGAGTTGTGAACCCCGGGCCTCCCGGTACCACGAGAACAACAAGACTTTCCTATTTCTCAGCGAAGCGAGAGCTGAGGGGATGGACGCAAGGCTTAATTACAACATATGTGCCGACCAGACCGCGCCTGCCCAACAACAAAAGACCCAGCCTTGAAAAAAAGGAAGAACAGGACGCAATTGAAGCGGGTATGACTATTTTGTATTCATATAAATGCACGCACACACGCGCACACACATGCTTCATGAACTTATGTGTAAGTAGATTGAAAACCAGCTTGTATAGTCTGAATATATTTCATATTTTATATAAACACGGCCACAATATATATTTTTTTATTAAAGTGATAACCAAAATACACTTAACATGCTAAGCTAAACTTAACTAAGTATACCTGATTTGATAATATTTTAACAGAAGGCAGCACTGTGTTGGGGCAATTACCTTGACAAGAGCAACTGAAGAGCTGGAATTGAGCTTAGCAAAAAATTATTATTGAATACTTGTAGAAGACTCAAATGTAAAGAAAAACTAAAAATATATTGATTTGACTTTTCTTGTTCTAAAAAATCATACCGTCAGAAAAATATTGGCTATGTTGTTTTATTCCATCCTGATGAAGTGCTTAAAAATCTGAGCTTTTGGTAAGATAATAAATTCTAATTGGAAGATATAATAGGGGTACAAGTATGTAAATGAGAAGGATAAAATTAGAAGTAAACAGTATGATCATTGGCATGTAAAATATGTACTGAAGAATAAAAATAATGGGTACCATGCCTCGTAAGGAGGAGTTTCTACAAATATTTTGAAGTTATACTTATTTCAATTGATCAATAATAGGATGCACGTAACAAATCAATTTTCATCGATTTTTTGTCAGAAAAAAATATTTTTATTCTCATTTATTGGCCCATGGGCATATATTCGAACACTAAGCCATCTTCGATGTTAAGCTCCAACTTATAATCCATTTATCCATCTGCAAGTCAAGCTACCCCTAGATTTACTCCCTGATTCTGTTTCATCTACTAGTCTTAAAATGACTGCACTAAAGTAATAAATTGGTTCACCATACATGTTTTGGGATATCACTAGTTCACCATGAATCAGAGTAGTTTATTTCTTTAGTAGATGAATCTATAAAAAATCCACTACAACATATTACATTACATATGAGTAGGATGAAATAATGAGTCCATTAGAAAAAAAACCCTGATGTTAGCATTATCATTTCAGGACAAGGTTTATTTGGTTAAACAAAAGCAAGCTTTCTCTCATCATGGGGCACTTTTGCATGTTCTTGCCAGCATTACCAGGTTAGAGGTTTGATGCACAGTCTTCCATAAGTACGAGGTCGACAAAGGCTCATTTGAAGATTGAATCAAGCAGCAAAGAGGTCTTGGCACCATGCATAAGCGAAAGCGAGAGGCCATCATTCGCTTTCATAAGGAAAAAGAAGGAGAACTGAAGTACAGGTCTATGCTCATGCTTTATCAGCCCTGGAGACATGAATCTGTGGACCTTCTTGCTGGCTATAACTCCTACCAAGACCACTTCAACCTTGTGAAAGACACCGTTCTCAGAAATGAGCAAAAGTATTCATTCAATGAACAAGAAATTCAAGATGCTCTTGAAGAAGTTGACTTGGATCCAGTGCATGCGTGGGATGAATTGGCACCAGGAGCAGGGCAAGAAGAGGCAGAAGCAGCGGCTGAAGGTTTTGCTGATGAACGAGATGTAGAGATTGAAGAAGTTGGTGCTAATGTGGACCTTGGGTCTAACAAAAGTGTAGTGTAAGAGCTGCAAGCAAGGTTCACCATTAAGGCCAGAAAAACTTTGCTCACTGGTCCTGAGTAATCGTGAATGATCTGTTGATCTGTCAAAAGCGTAGCAGGTTGAGATGCTCAGATGGCTGATACCCCATATATCCACCACACTCTACAGGCTGTCTCCCTGTCAACAGTCTGTGCCTGAACCAAACTATCTCTTCTGACAATACAATGATCCTCCCAACACTCACTCACAAAAACTTGATCCGAATATCCATACTTTTATAAAACATTATCTAACACAAGCTGAACAATGCGAACAGTCAAGAGTAGATCTACTGTAGTACTGTTTGTTATTCAAGTGGCGATGTCACACAACAACCTGCCAGAGCACCTGCTAACTTAACAGGAAGTAGCATTTTCTAAATGCAGCTGACTAAAATTATGAAATAATCTACCTTTTAAAAGTATTCCTGATACACCTATTGTTAATGTGATTGGATAATAATTGCAGTATTAGGTATGGTTATAGATTTGCTACATTGGCTAATGGGTTAGATTAACCTGGGTAAATATGAATCAACTCAATCCCCTTCCAAGTCTGGCACAATACCTTTAAACCCCTGTTCTTTTATCTCGGTAGGAAATAGTTTTCTTGTTATCAAAACTTTGAAATATCAGTTTTAGCATCGATTTCCTATCTGGATAGAATTCAAAGAAATGTTGAACATGTCAATGCACAAGGACATATGGGATCATCGACCAGGCAGTTGGTGAGAATGGGATTGGAAGGACAGGTTCGGTGTGGTGGGTCTGAAGGTAGAAACAAATGCCTGAGTAGAGACATCATTACCTCACAACTGGAGCTTGGTGCCATGGATGCATCAAATGTTGCTATGAACGATATTTGACATCCTAAATGATCTAATGATCTAATTGAACAGCAACAAAAAATGATAGAGCAGAAAGACGAGCAAATTAAGCAAAGGTCAAAAAGATTGGAGCGCGATAAGCCTGAGTGCGAGAAAATGAGGACTGCCAGAGGACTTAAATTGCCACACATGTGCACGCAGTCTGTATTTATTGAGGACTTCGTTCAAGGATAAATTTATTTGACACATGCATCCATATTCACTAGAGAATTATATACATTCAACTTCATTAAAACTTATATCAAATAAAATTTGTAATTACGCTCCAGCGAGAATCCAGCAATGAACCCAAGAAACCACCATTCTCTAGTCAACAGGCAGAAAATTATACAGAAAATACTATCAACATGAAAGTAGAAGGTTATCATGACTTGGTTGGGAAAAATTGTTAAACCCCGCAATTTTGAAGTGGGACCCCCAATTTTTTTTACAGGGCTAAAGCCCAA
>JAGTTF010005068.1:0-13426 GCA_019095985.1 Streblospio benedicti | reverse complement strand
TCACCTCTTCACTGCCATCTTCTTTTTTTTGGTCTCCTGAATCTTTTCAAATTTGAATGTATTTGCGATTTTTTGCCTCAACAGCACCCATTGTATAAAAGGGTGTTTTTGTGATCTTCTGCAGATTCTTTATACAGCTTAGAACAACTTCTCTAAAGCTTAGAAAAACTTCTTTCCAGTTAGGCCATTCTTCAGAAACAAAGTTGAAAGGCTCTGGTTGTTTCCACGCTATATTTGACATTTTTCTTAGTTACTTTTCTTTACAGTTTCATAAGTTGTTACTCACATTCAATATGGCGCCGTTTTTATGTTTTTTTTTGTTCTGTGACACACTTCTGACACCATGTTTCGTGTTCTTTTATTCAATCTTCAATCATCAACTGACTAATACAATACAGGAAACAGTACTATGTACATTACAGTATGCTATTACATTAATACATTGGAGGTTGGTTGTTTTATACTCTGCGACTATTATGATATATAGAACATCTTAACTAAAATTCAAACAGATGAATGTAGTACTCCTTAGCATACATACTAGTTAGTGCCCCTTCCTACAAGGGTCTTAAACTTAAAATAGGTATTTAACTAGAAATATTGTAATCAAGATTAAGATTTTTTTTGCCTTCAGTCTAATTTTCTGCACCTGAGCATTCATTCTATTCTTGAGTTTATTCTACAGTGAATTGATGTTCAACATTTGTTGCAGTAAAGAACTATCTTTTGCTACAGTTCTCACTTCACTTTTGTAAGTGTTTGTCTTTTTATGGTCTACTTCTTCCATTATGTATGAATTATACTCATCATGCCATTCATCCTTGTTGATTTGAAACCTTTTTTGGGGGTTGGTTCATAATCGCATTCGTCTTCACTATCACTGGAAGGGTCGTAGTTTTCATCATTTTCCTCTGACATTTTTCATGGACTTTCTTCTGACTGGAACTATGCTGTTACTTTTCCTTTTAACATTTTTTCTGAAATTGGACTTTTCTTATATGTTTTCTTACTTTCTTTTTACTTGTTCCTGGTAGCTTTCTTCTGGGTGTGCATCATCATTCTCATCTTCACCCTGGTCAATCATGATGGGTATTTCTGCCCTATCTATTTCGTCAAGCTTTTTGCCTTTAAATCTCTCAAGATGTCCACTTTCAAGACATGTCAGTAGCTTCCCAATCTTTGTGCACATTAGTGTTGGCGACAGTGTTCTGTAATATATATCATCCACGTTTAAAGTGTGACCAAGCTGGTCCATTACTCACATCTTTTCGTTTTCATTCAAAGAAACAAGTTGGACACATGTTGACACATACTTTTTTACAATAGTTGACTTTTATGAGGTGTGGACTGTCACATTTTGCAGCTTCTGCGCAGTAAGAAAGAGCATTCGCTGAACTGTACACTGATCCTGAGCCTTCATCTTTTGTGAACAAGTACTCACAAACATGATTAAACCGATCCTTTATCGCAACATTAAATATTGGCTGTACATCTTCTGGAATTAGGACTGGCACCTTTCGACCTTTTTTTTTTTTCCTTCGATTTCAAAATATTTTGGAGTTTCAAGAAGCTTTTGTTCCAATTTTGATGTGACATCTATGTAAGATCTCAAATTATCATTGTTGGTGAAGGCTGTCTTTGCCCATTTTAACTTAACGCCATCCAATTCACCAGGTTGCCTTGCATTGAATGATAAAAGTCGAGCCTGTAATATTCTTAGTGAATATTCATATGCAGTTTTATCTTCAGCAATTCTAACTACGTCAATTTCACAAGCCTCCTTCTTCAAAAATACACAAAGTTTTTCCATGTCACTAGGTAGAGGTAGATCCCGCTTTTTGTTGAAGGAGTATTCTTTTATAGAAGCATCTGCTAGGAATCCTATCTCACTCCTCCATCTATTCTTCATGCATTGAAGGAAATCTTTCGTATCTTTTTCTGCAATTGCATCCCCCGAAATCATAGCATTTGATTGTTTTAATTCTGCAAGGTCTTTGAGGTGGTATGCTAATTTCTTAATATTTGAAGGGTGGGAAAAGTATTCATCATCGCTGCCTGTTTTTGTAAGACCTCCTACTGACTTTGCTGCTTCAACAACGTCCAAAAACTTTTGACAATTCAACAGATCATTCACAGTACACTGTGGATTTTTTTCTTTGCAGAAACAATGAGTTTTCCAACAAGTCTTAACTTGTCTCTAGCATATTTCCATACTGTAATAACAATGCGTCTTTCAGGATCACATCATTGTTGATCTCATCATCTTTCATTTTAAAAGCAACCTCTTTCTTCAAAATGTCATCAATTTCTAGTGTAATGTCGCCTTGAATTAAAACTTCACGCGCTGACATCTTAGTTTTTGCAAGTTTGCACCTTTTTGTTTGTGCTCTATGTTTGGTGACATTTTTTACCCAGGTATAACATATTATAAAATGGACCATCACCATGATTAACTTCAATAGAAGTCCTTTTCTCTCCATAACTTTGGTGTTGTGGTTATGGTCACCCTCGCATCCGCGTTTCACCAGCAATTCCTCTCTTTTCCTTTTCTTCTAGTGGTATTTGTGAGTTTTGTGCCAACTTTTCTAAATCTATTATTTCCTGTTCATCTGCATGGAAGGCTTCCATGTGTGATAGGTACTTAGTGATCAATACACCACAATACTTGCAACAATTCAATGACTTGAAAACTCTGTTAGATATTTTTGGTTGACCCATTATGCCAACATCACTTTTTTCTGTTTTTGAAAAAAATACTTTTTAATGGTCAGAGAATTTCTCGTACTGATCAGGATGGTCCTCCATGAACTTTGTAGTGTACATATATGATTTTCTCCTCGACCCGTATATCTTGCTCCCATCTTCATTAGATCCACCTGTAAAGAAAGAATTCAATAAATTTTTAAATTTAAAATTGGCATTCCAGTCTTATAGCACTACGCACTGATTAATGTGTATTCAGTGTGTGAAACTCCCCCAAAATAGATACTAGACATCAGGGCTGGCAAGATGAAAAATTTACATGCCCAAGGGAATTCTTACCAGCCCTGGCAACGCGTGACCATGGCACTAACTGCATCTAGGGCGGTCCGGGGACAAGCCACCCCCCCCCCCCCCTCAGAAAAAGTTTGATATGTATTTTAAAAACCGTAATTGTGTTGGACTTCGAGATATGATAATTCAATAAAATTTTGCTTTGAAAATAGTGTGCTTTTTCACGTATTCACTTTTTATCTGCATGTTTAGTAGGCCTATTATTATAAAATAAGACATTATTTTTCAAACTTTAATAACAAACTTTTCAACAGTTGTAAAACAGTCAAAAATGAGTGAAAATGACATTTTACCATATTAAAAATTTGCAAACTAAAATTAACCCAAATATATTTTTAGTTTAAATTTGCAAAACATACTGGATGCAAACATTAATGGCTTTACAGTGTCATAAGTGACACCTTAATATTTGCTGCAATATTTAGCATGATATAATAGATTGTGGATGTTATAGGTTTTACACATCAGCAGGCTGTTCAATTAATCACGTTTTTTATTTGCAGATGATATCTATTTACCTCACATTCCTTTCTGAAATTGTCTCTTAGACTCTATTAAAACAATATTACAAAATTAGCATCCGCATGGTTTTTGTTAGGATTCATGCAAAGGTTTGTGCTCTTGATTTTCGAGTGATTTGAATTTCTATGCACACATTTGTCTGAAAAACTGAAATCTATTTCATCATTTTGCAGAATTCAATCACCATGACTGTCTACCACTTTTCAAAATTTACAAAACCCTGCAAGTGAAGCTTGATACAGGTTAACTTGGGTGCACACGTACATAACCCATTTATACACAAAAATAAAAAATCCTACCCACCATTGGACTGTTCAGGATTGCCTGGCTGTTTGACCAGTTTAGTCTGCTGCTGCTGTGCTGGTATGGTCTGTATGACAGGTTGTGTCTGTGGTGGCTTCTCCTTTTCTGCCTCCTGTCAATCAAAAAAGCATTGTTGGGGAATAATGCTGTGTGGTCATAATTATAATGCATTGAAAATGAAATTGAGCAAAAGGTTATAATTGATTAGCATATACCATTTAGCATATATCATGCTTTTCATGATATTTTTCATGTCAAACACCATCAAAACTAATGACAGTTAACCCTTTCCGTGCCGGGGTGCGTATTTGCACCCCAGAATATAGGTATCTTTAGTGCCGGGGCGCATATATGCACCAGTTTACAGAAAAAACTGTATGATTTTGTCTGCCATTTTCGTAAACAAATATTCATGGTTCTAGTCTCAAATTCCAGTGTGTCAACAACAACCTGGAGGACGAGTAGAAATTTTAAGTAATTCGTCCTTTTGACGAGTACCAAATTTGGTTTCGTTTTGCATACAAGTATAGAGATTGTTCATGGAGGACGAGTGAACTTTGGGGAGGACTGGTAGATTTTCAATATTTAATCGTCCTCTTGACGAGTAGCACTTTTTCACCTAATCCTGACACTGGCAATGTACTTTTCATTATACGATTTCTACAAGACAAGATTGATTCTGCAACTATTATTTTAACATACAAAATGTTCAGTGATGCTATAATTAAAACAGACTGGATGTTTATATCTTTTCCTGTTCACCAACTGAACCATATTTTTTCAATCAACTTAAGTAACTAGTATGCCAACCTTGTCACTGATACCAATGAGTTGACCATCTCTGTCCATGAAGAAGGTCTTGAAGCGATTATAGATCAACTATGCTTTCTTTGATATTATTTCACTGCGTTTAAAATTCCGGCACTGAAATCAAACACAATTTTAAGATGTTAAACATGATTTCACTTGTCCAGTTGAAATTCTCACCAATTTCTTTGTGGCAAGAGAAAATAATGAAATAATGACTTGACAGCCAAACCAGAAATTAGCATTTGATTGATATGTATTTATCACTTTATAGAAGAAGCCTATAAACCAAGTCACATTAACCACAATTATCTAGCAATAGTTTCTGATAAATTGTTTTTCAGGTATTATTTGTGCACCTTGCATTATAACAGAGATTTTGGCTGAAGCATCAGCAAGCATGTGTAAATAATTTCCATTATTTGTCAACGATTATTTAAGTTACTAATAGCTTGCATTGTTGTTTCCTAGCATATATTCCCTATAATAGACTCCATACAGGTGCAGTTAACATACTTTCTTAACTGTTACAACAATATATGGGTTCTTGCGGAGCATGATGCCACTGATCTGTAATGTCTCCAGCTCATTCCTGACAGCTAGAAACTTGTCAACGTCTGTGGCATCTGTCTGTAGCAATTTCTTGATTTCTATATCGATGGTCATCATTTTTTTTCTAGTGCCACTACTGAAACAAAGGCATGACATTAAAGGAGAATTAGAATATAAAATCAACCTGTTAGTTAAATCAAATTTTACTGTTAAATTATTCTATTTTTTTCAATATATCATATTGAGTTATGTTTGTTTAAATCATACGTTCAATGCCTCCACTTGCAAAACAATCCCCATTCTAACCCTTTCTCCAATCTAGATATACTGTAGCAGGGTTCCTGCACTCTGAAAACATTGATTTCCATGATTTTACATGACTTTTCCATGTCATATTTATCAAAATTTAATCGTTTTTCCATCACTTTTCTAAAAACTTTTCCTATAAAATCTAACCAAACAAATAAAGGACTCATTTTCAAACTCATGGGATTATACCAAGTTTAATTAAATCCACACCAAATTAAAAAAAAAAAATATTTTTTTGTAATATTTGAATTGTTATTTGTTTCATTATGAAGAACACCTAAACAATACACTGCAGCTTTGCAGTAAACGGCTTAAAGCCACTTCCAATATTGCTGCCATGGTTGCGTGATTTTCTCAACTTGATCAAAAGTGCTCAGAGAGCACTGCGTCGCTAGCACAACATTGACTCTATATTGCTACATATCAATAGCTGTTAGAAATAAAACATCCAAACTTTGGCACAATGCTGTAATACATATTTACTGGCCATTACTCTGGGCTCGCATTATGGTTCGTTCTTTTGCCATAGGTGAATTTTTGGAAGAAAACTATGAACTTTGATAAAATACTAAAAACCTTCGCCAATGGTGGGAATGAAAAAAAAAATATCAGTGGCGAAAAGAAACTGGCGCATTTTTATGACCTGTTTGCGGGTTTTTATTATCAAAATTAACTTATGAATTCCATTTGTTTTGTTTACCACGGAAATGAATACTACGCAGATAAAGTTACATACGTTATTGTCGTTTTGTTTCACCGTGCCGTTTTTAGGAGCCTTTCACAAGCGCAATCAGCAATGTTGCCCATTGCTGAGTTTAGCGGACTCACACTGTTTGGTTAATGCTTTTGTGTCCTTATATGGCATGCGCAGAAAAGCTGCGCGCACGGTTCAAAATAGACAAAATGGCGGGTAGAAGCTAGAAATATGATTTTAAATTACTTATTTTAATCATTTATTCAACTCACGGACGGATACATGTAATGAAGATGATGATTTCAATTTGTACTGCAAATGTTTTGAAGTTTACGTATTGTGCATTGAATGTGTTGTCGGTGAGTTTATCTTGGGTGAAAACTGTCAATGTTCGAAATGAGATATGTGGGGAGTAGGACCCGCTGCCTCAATGCTAGTTGGCCCCTTTTTTATAAATCTAATGCGCCAATTGGCACCAGTGGCTTTTTAATGGTGATTTCTACAGGGCTATTTTGGTCAATTTGATATGTAGCAATATAGAGTCAATGTTGTGTTAGCGACGCAATACAGTGCTTTCTGAGCACCTTTGATCTAGTTTTATTCTTTGACTCGTTTTCATGAATTCCTTGAGACACTTGTCTGTTTTACAATTTTTCAGAGCAATCACTGCCCACAAACTTTGCACATCTTTAAGAAGTGTATACTGCATAGGGATAAAAAGGACCATCAATGTTATTGGGGCACACACTTCCCTAAGGACTGTATCACCGATGAATAAAGTATTTCATCATAATACTATTCATACTAATATTTGAGCAAAGTAAAAGCAGAAGGCTGTTTTGTGACCTCAGTGAACTCTCATGACCTCTTCCATAATTGCAAAAACAAAATACACAGACAATAAATATTTGGGCACTTTCTCCTGAAACCAACTAGCTACCCCATGCCCACAATTGAGAAATGCAAAGGAGCAAGCTGCACTATTTGTGAAAAGAGCATTGGCAGATGGACGGTTGGCCAATTATGAAAAAGCAGGAGGTAGTGTGTGGCGTGCAAAAAAATTTGTTGGTGAAAAGAATGAGTATTTTTTCAAGTTTGAAATAAATTTTGACCTTGCCAGGAAGGTCACATGTAAAACTGGTGTCACCATTGCATCCCTAGACCTTTTCTTATATACAAATGTAATGAAAAAAAACACATCTATCATTGACCATTAATTTCAGCATCCCTCTCTGTTTATGCTGTCTACTGAACTCGTCTGAGAGAGCTGGCAATAATTTGTACAAATGGAAAGTGTGTGGGGCCATTTCTACACATTACAGTTATTGTGTTAACATTTCAAAGCTATTCACGATCATTTCAATATCACACACCATAGCAAACTAGCGTCAAGTGATATTAAGAAAAAAATACATCTATCATAAGGAGCAGCAGGAAATTGATTTATCTGATAGTAACTATTTGTGAATAACTAGAGAAAGAAGAATCAATCAGGGTTCAAGTTTACCTGAGCTGCATGAGAATGATTGACTTGGTCCACAACTCTACTGGCTGAGACATGGTCTTCGACCAGGAGATTCCCATCCATGGCACCAATTTCAGACTGTCGTTTAATTTCAGCATCCTCTGTGTTTTTGCTGTCTAATGAACTGGTCTGAGAGACCTGGAAATAATTAGTATAAATGAAACTGGAAATAATTAGTATAAATGGAAAGTGTGTGGGCTGATCTCTACAGACTACAGTTATTGTGTTAACATTTCAAAAGCTATTCACGATCATGTCAATATCACACACCATAGCAACCTAGCTTCAAGTGAAAAGTCAAATAAAAAAAAAATGAAAAATGAAATAATTTAGTAAATGTAAATTTTTTGTAGATGTACCCCTGGGGCCAGGGGTCAATTAACCACCCAGGAATATGATTCAAATGTAATGTGTACATTACATAGGCATTCAACTTATGTGCAAGTTTGGTGAAAATCAAATGAAAAATGAAGAAACTAGTCACAATTATGACTTTTTTAGAAGTACCCCTGGGGGTGGGGGTCGATTTGTCACCCAAGGGCATGATTCAAATATGGTATGGTCATTTTCATTCATAAAGGTAGTACCGGCAAGTACATCATCACCAAGCTGATCAATCACTAGAGCATCCAACCTGAATGTATGCTTTCCCCTGGTTAGCTAGGTTGCAATGTACCTCCCCTTTGACGGCTAAGGGGTGATTCCATCTGCCTGACGAGCCATTTGAGATGCAGGAGATATTGGTATTTTCATTCTCTTCACTACAGTTAAACTCATCATGTTTGTGTTAGCGCCTGTGTCAATGGTTAGCTTCACAGGGTGTGACTCGTAGTATGCATTCAAGACTGGGCTCTGTGTTGTCTTGACACGACTTACAATTGGCGTATCAAAAAGCACATCTTCGTCTTTGTCGTTTGTATCACCATAATCTTCATTGTCATCAACCTCTTCATCAGTTGATGAGTCTGTATCATCACCTGCCTGATCATTAACTCATCTTGAAACTGAGGTCTTGTATCTGCTAGGGAGGAACCTGCATTCCATTAGGTCATGACCCTTGTAAGGTCGATTTGCCTCCTTGCACAAGACACAGCCTTTCCTTTGGTGATTTGGTTTAGAGAAATTCCTCTTCGGGTGCTTCTGTGGAAAGCTCCCTATCTGGGAGCGGAATACCTTTGTCTCGTCAAGTGAACTGAGCTCATCAAGTAATGAAGGTAGAGCTCAGATATTTCCACCCTGATAGATGCCAAGCTTTTGTTTCGCAATTCTGCCCCCATACCTTTGTTTGACAAATTTGGGAAAAGCAGGATTTATTGTTTTCAGCCATATGTAGCTCATCATATTCTCTAAGGTTGGAGTTCACCAAGACATATGTTGAGCACAAAGGAGCACAAAGGGTGAAAAATACAATTTTGGAGTCAAAATAGTAGCAAGCTTTAAGAGCCCTTTAGACAGACAAGTACGTGAAGGGGTGGAGATAATGGGAGTGGATGGTAAATGCTTATTAAATTCAAAACTTGACCATTACAAGCCAGGGGTAACAAAAATGACTTTTAATAATATTTTGGAATTTTTTTGAGAATCAGAGTAATCAATAATATTAATTAGGATGTAATATGCGTGTATGAGTGAGTGGTTACGAATGTAGGAGGTTGAGATTTTTATTATTTTATGATTGTAAATACATGAAGACTAAATATGCACAGGAAACACAAAGTATAAATCCTAGGCATAACATATGATGTTAATTCCTTGGAACCGACAATACTATTGTAATGTACTAAGTGTAGTATTCATTTATTGATTTTTTATAGTTGTTACTTGTGATCAGGAAGCTATTGCTTCTAAATTTAAATTAACATTAAAATTAATATATTTATTTTTTTTTTTTTTTTTATTTTTTTTTAGTAACCAATAATTATTTTTTTAATTGTTAAACATTATGTTCATAAGGTGCTAATATATTAATGTAAATGTGATAAAATAAATGATTATAAAAATAGATTTGTTTAAATAATTCATCTTCCTTAGATTTAAACATGATTCAAAAACACTAACTTATGGTTTTAGACCATATGAACCGTATTTTTTTCTAAAAAGAATATGATGCAAGCCGATTGTTTCAATAAAAACATTTTTCTTACACCATAGCATTGTCTGCAAGTATAATTTGGGTTTCTATTCATAATGTACTGGCTTGATCGGCTTGAAGTAGAAATATACAAATCTGATGATATTACCGCATACAGCCATTCAACGGCCCTTCTCCATATAAAACAATTTGGACAATATCATGATCTAGAACAATGTAAATTCATGCAAAGGCCATTTCCTATATTGGCAATAAATTTGTCCAAATCGCTATCACGGCCATTTACACACTCTGTGATATCATATACAGTAGATACTAAAAAAAGTGTTCATGTGGTGGACATTTCATTTGGAAGACGCATACAAACTTCATCCGCTAAATGCACTTCAAAAAATATTTCCTTTGCCACAAAATATATGTCATTGAAGCTGGGGTTATATATGGTGGATGTTTACGAACACAAGTTTTATCCTTTCTTTCATGCTGACATAAATGCACATGTACAACACACTTCATTTAATAACAAGCACCAGTGTAAACGCAAATCACCCTCTGTCTTCAAGTCTTTTAAATGCAAAATTGAAGCAGCTTCTCCTAGCAGTATGTATTAACTGTATGTGATATCTCCCAGGTAACTTCCTAATCCTTTGAAACACTCTGGATACACTCTCATAAGTGTTTTTACATTTTCTATTTCGGGCCCATAATTTGATGACCTAGACATTGCACCTAAATTATTCTTATTTGGTTCCCTACTTTTATTACTAATGGGATTACCTGTCTATTGTTTCCTATTGTAGACACAAATATTTTATCATTTTCACTATGTTTTTTACTTTCGGTATACACATTTTTTGATTTACATAAACTCACAATTCCTAAAAAAGCTATGCTGTCCTGACAGCTCAATATTGCTGTACCTACTGTCTTTACTACAAAAAAATTTGCAATATCTCCAATCTGACTGTTCAAATTTACATTTTAGGCCAATAACCCCTTCCTGCTTTAGTTCAGTACCGTTTACAGCTGTTAATTTACATGAACTACTATTCAATAGCCTGCCTAACATGTGTTCATTAACGTTTGGGTATAACTGCTTTAGGCATCTATATGGTAGTACATTGCAGTTTGCACCAGTGTCACTTTTTACTTGAAAGTCATACACATTAGATGTTCTTGGACATTCAAACTTAATTTACACATTATTTGGCTCATACCGTGAGACATGTCATTGTATAGTCTATCATAACTACTAACATCGTTCACTCTAAAAATAGTCTTTTTACTCACATTGTCCATGTCCCAGGGGGGGTACTTGCTGCGCCTGGTGGTGGGCTTCCTGTTGGGCTCTCCCACTCACAGTCAAGTTGCTTGACCTGTCTGTGTCGGTCTCTGGCTGGCTGCCTGTGTCCATGCTGTACGGCTGTCTCTTGTGGTGCCACCGGCTGGCGGTTCCGTTGTTTGCACTTCCGAACCCGCCAAAATGTCCTACTGCCTTGCATGCGATGCATGTCTTCTTCCACGCCGGGCACTTCCGCGGCAGGTGTGTCGTCCTGCAGAACCTGCATGGGGCTCTTGCCGCTCCTGTGTGGTCGTTTACTAGCTCCACGACCTTCTGCTTGTTGGCGTCAAAGTGTGCACTATTCACCAGGGATGCCTCGTATGCTACCGCCATCTCTGCCGCTTTTTTTTTTTTCGAGGCCGTTTCCCTTCGGCTATCAGCTTTTACGTAGGCCAGGCCACTGTGTCCCCGTATCAGCTGGAACGTGGCTGCTCTGTCCGGCCTTTTGTGCCTTCAAACTCTCCTTCATTCGCTTTTGTCTTGATTTTCAACATGAAATCTTTCACGCTCTGATCTGTGGCTTGCATCATGCCCACACAACTCAATCGGGCTACCCACATATTCGCAGTGTCGGTCATGTATTCCTCAAATTTAGCAAATACTTTGGAACTGTCCTGATTATCGGTGTCTTCCATATTCCATGACTGAAATAGTTCCATTCCCTGGTCTCCCGTGGATGCCATAATGTAGTGCCATTTTAATTGTTCCTCAGTTTTATTTATCACAAAACTGTCCATCGCCATTTTCCACTTGTCAAAGCACCTCTTCTGGTTGCCTTCCTCCCATTTTAACTTAGGTAATGGTATCTGCCCATGCCTAAACTCATGTCCTGCTTCTTCGCCCATTTTGCTTACTTAAAATATCCACTGCACTACACTTTATCACTAATTTTCGGAGACTGTCCTTTTAACCGCTGCCACCATGTTATAGTTTCCAGTGTGCGTGTGCAGAGAGAGTCCACAAGTAATATTCAGATATTTTATTATATCCACCAAGCATACAGACGTTCACACACATAAAAGAATAAAAGATCATATCATTTGCTGTGCAATATATACAAGTGCTGGCCTTGTACTACTACAATACAATGAGTCTACTATCGGAAACCCTTATATAGCCTGGACATAGAACATTCGAGAAGCATCTATTAATAGTATATCCTGTATAAACCAGTATGTACCAATGTTGAGATGTCAAGGTGTGAGCCTGATTAATACATGTGCCTATGCTGCAAGTACAGTTTATAGTCAAGCTTAATATGTGTGTGTATCAAACTTACAATACATTGCCAAGGTACATACTATGACAGGGCCGGTGCGGAGACCTAACGTTAGCATCAGCCCCCCTCCCGTGCATCTGCGAGGGCGTGATGGCACTAGCCGGAGGTCAGAGGTGCAGGTGCAAGCAGATTGGGAACAAGGAAGTACTTGTACAGATGGAATTCTAGCAACACAGGACGGGAGGCTTGCTAGCCCGGGCAACCAACAGCCAAGCACAGGAGTAAAACCTAGCCGGGGTGGGGCAGAGGACTCACAGCCTGGAGGGGGAGGGGAATGAAACCTCGTCGGCGTCTGGCTACCGCCTGTCGATGGCGAGGACATCTCCCCATACACCGCTACTCTTGATCCACAGATCGTCACAGCTGAAAACGCACAGAACCGCATGGACAAAAATCAAGACAGCTACTGCACGCCCCCGAGGGTCACCGAAGAAAGCCAATCTCTGGAGCGATGACGGGGAGGTACAGTACCAATGTCAGGAGGTGGATGCTGAATTTATGAGATACACAGAATGCTGGGACTGTCAGGGGGGGCACTTTTCTGCAGTCACCATCGAGGTGGGCGGAGTACACCTGGTGGCCTGTATAGACATGGGGGCGACCTTCAGTCTGATGTCGGATAGAGCGGCGTGAGCAAGTGGTGAGCATCTCTGGGTTGCTGCCAGCTCAAGTCTCTCTCTCTGGAGCGGGAGGCTAGAGTCGCTGGAAGTCAAAAGGGGCAGTGTCATCAAATTCAAGTTGGGGAGGGACTCTCAACAACTCACTCATGTGGGGAAGTTGGAGGGTCTCGACCTCCTATTAAGGGATGGATTGGCTCTCGTCGTATGGGGTGACCATCGACTGTGCAAACAAAACCATTCATGTCGGGACAAAAGATGTGACGTTCGGCAGGGCGATGACAGTATCCAGTGGAGACCTGGTGCGGGTGTGGAACCCCTTTTTTGGGG
>JAGTTF010005059.1:0-11173 GCA_019095985.1 Streblospio benedicti | reverse complement strand
CATGCAACAAGTACCCCCGGAATTTCCCGGGGATCACCTTGGCTCTTTCTGTACTAGTCTGCACCCAAAACGGATCACCATCCCGTACAACTCTGCGGTCTCCATGATCAGCGGTGACTTTGCCTCTCCTTCCGTATCAGTTGCCTGCTGGTCCACTCCCTTCCGTGCCAGGTGCAATGTCTGCAGGGGCTCCTCCCCCCGCCCAAAGTTTGGCGTCTTCCAGACGAGTCTTTTCTTGTTGCCGAGTTGAGAGGTCGGTGATCTTGGCACTACCAGCCCCCTCTTTGATTTCTTTTTATACGTAATTTCCTGGTTCTCCAAAAGTCAGCGGGATGCTGCCGCCGTCGTGAACTATCTCTAGCGAGGGTACCACGTAAAAGTTAACGCCAGCTGGACAACTCCCTCCACGAGCACCTCATGCCCTGCTTTGGAGAGGTCGCGCACATGACAAGATACCCGCTGCACGCCTCGTGGCCTTATGCGAACGGTCTTGTCCATGCGTACCCGGTCTTTGCTGTCTACCGCCAGTATTCTCCCAAACGATACCTCTGGGTTCTCTTTAACCCGTATCGTGCGCCTTCCACAGTTGATTTCCGCTTCGTGAGTCACCAACCAATCCATGCCGAGGAGTAGGTCGAGTCCTTCCAACAGCCCAACCTGGACAGTCTGCTTGTACTTTACCCCCCCAACCTGAGCTGGTTGGTGCACATCCCCTCCACGTCCAAGGATTCTCCCCCAGCCCCGGTTAACACCAATTCTGAGGAGTCCAGTGGAGGAAGATGTGCCGCAACTCTTTGGTAAACACGTGTTGAAAGGAGACTGAAGGTGGCACCCTCGCCCCCTGACGATGTCACCATAAGACGCCCGCCAGAGCTAGCTTTTGTCTCTGTGCTTGGCACTTGCTTGTCCGGGCTACCAAACCGCTGCTCAGGACTTGTCTTTTCCTTTGTGCCGCTTGTCGGTGTATTTGTTATCTGTTCTGGCACTAGAGGGCTGCTAACCGTGCAAACCCCCCTCCCGATCGACTGTTCAACACACTCTCGGCAACTTTGCCACAGGCTCCTCCCTCGCGGGAATCGCCCCGGACAAGTGAAGGTGTTACCGGTCCTCCCTGGCTCACCTTTCACATCTGTGCGGGTCTTCTTCGACCTGGCACGCTGTGATTGTTCACCAGACGGTTCTGGACTGGGTCTTTTGGCTATGTTTTTGTCGGGAACAACTGAAGCACTTAACTCCGAGTTCCCGGCGAAGTCAGGACTTGATTCAGGCAGCACTCCTGAACCCGACGCGAGGTGGGGTTGCTTTTCGCGGCATCATCTCCTGTCGGCTTCTTGTCTTTAGTCGCCGCTTGCGCTGACAACACTTTGTGCACAGTGTCTTCCACTGAGGGGTGCTGGGGTTTCTTGTTGTTGTCTTGCTCTTTCTCCTGGACGATGTTCGCTTTGTACCTGGACGGATCATCCCGCCCTTCCCGGCGAACGAGCTCTGAGGTTACTGTAGTAAGTGTCGCCCCAGGGTGCAGCATCACGTCGTCGTAGGTTCTGCAGAGGGAGGCGGTGTTCAACCCTAATTCGAGTCGCTTTAACACCGTAGTCTCCCTCTTTGCAAGATCTATGCCGAATGCTCGTCTCGCGAGCGCTTGAAGGTTGGAGATGAAGTCTCGCACGGATTCTTTGTTTCCCTGCTTCTGGGTGATCAACTCTTCCTTGGCTGCCCTCGCCTCAAATTCCACATGAAGTGAGCATTGAGGGTCGCAACTAGAGTTGGCCAGTCGCTCAGCTGCTCGAGCGTCATGTTGAGCAGCGCTCCTTGTGCCTTTCTGGTCAGTCTGTCTACCAACCACCCAGCCCACTCGTGGGAGGGTACATGGTTAATGGTCATCAGCTCGACGAACATCTGCATGTAGTCAGACCAAGTCTGATTTCTGTCGGGCTGATTGAACTTGTGGAACGTCTTAATACGATCTATGAACTTGACAGAGGTCGGCACCCACCTAAAAGGCGCGTCCTCCTCGGACAAAGAATCTTGTCTCTGGGAGTCTGTTGCATGGTTCGCGGGTCTGCGGGACCTTCGTGTGTTCGAATCCTTTCTGTTCCATTCTTTCTCTTGTACCTTGTACTCTTCCAGGGCGTTAACCCAGGGCTTCTGGTGGAAACGACGTACAAGCGGGTCTTCTAACGGGGGTTGCCCCGGTGCCGAGGACTCACTACAGCCCGTTGAGAGACTCGCGGGAACAGTGCTCGCGACATGTGGTGGCCGTCGGGCTTGACGGGGTTGACATTGCTTGGGCAACCCTCCCAGTTGATGGTAAACGACGGGGAGGGAGCGTAACTGGATCTCTCGCTCAGCGATCTGTCATCCGTTCTGGTCGGAGGGTGTGCAGTCAGATTCGCGAGTCGCAACTGTAGGCGACATAATTCTTGTTCAGCCTCCAAGCGCCCTATTTTGGCTCTTAATGCAGCAAGTGGCTTGGAGACTTCTTCTTCTTCTGGCTGAGCGTGTTCTTTGATGGGAGCCCTTTCAGACTCCCTGCTTGGTGGGTCGGGGATATAGGACCCGACGGCCTTGTGAGACTTGATAGGAGGCAGGAAAGCAGCCTCCTCTGTTTCTTTTTCCGCGGCGCGGCGTGCCAAACGAGCTTTCTTTCGAAGTCTCGCCCGGTCTTGTCGCGCTGTCTCCGACACTTCATGGTTGGTCAACTCTTCCCAGGACGATTCAGGCTCAGCAAACTCTGGCAGCAACTCAACCTCCCATGAGGTGAGGAGTCTTGAGGTTCGGTGCCACAGCTCTGCCATCTCGATATCTTGTCCCTCATCAAGCACGATCTTCATGTAGTGAGCCCACGACGAGCGCAAATCATCTGCAGCTTTGTGACCCTTTTCCTTGATCTGGGCGCGAGTCCTCTCGCGGCTCCCGCTAAGTTGTGTCAACAGCACTTTCTCAGCGGTGTCAAGGGTGATGTGGTAGACGTGCTGTCCGCGGCTAGGCCGCCAGACATACGGCAACCCCTTGCTCGATCCTGCTGGGCGCCCAAGGATCGGTTTATGAATGCCTGCTTCTAAATGCAGTCAAAAATTCAAGAGTAAATGCTGTTGATTGATATTACTATTTTTCAATTCAAGTTGAAAATAAAGTAGAGAAAATATATGATTCTCATTATATTCTTGTTTTTTAAATTTTTGACTTTGTGATTTGTCGAAATCAAATGGTTCCCCTACATGGGAGTATCCTCTCATCCCTTCGCGTTCTGTTGTGCGGGACAAATTATTAATTTGTCATTTTGTTTAAAGGTTTAACAATTTATTTGTTATTTTTTATGCATTACAATCATTGTGTTGTTGTGTTTCTCACGGGCATGTTGGTTTGGATAATGTAAAAACAATTTAGCCTTTAGTCCAATAAGAATGATGTAAAATGCCAAAGTAACATGCCTCTATTATCAATCTGTATTGCTTATCTTCTTTTCGGATGTTTCGATTTCTCTTTATACAGACCATTTGGTTTCAAAAATCCTCTCTGAAAATATTTTGTGGAGGCTATTTTGAATATTTATGGATACTCATAATTTATGGTCATGTTGATCATAACAAATTTTACTTGAACAGTAATTTATGGTTTTTAACACTAGGGATGGAATCTAAAAATACAATATACTAGCATTTTCAATAATCTGGTCCTTAAGATCCCTCTAACAGATTTCCATTGAAATTTTACATACATGTAGGTGTGATTAGCATAATGTATTAAATAGATTGCTGGGCGAACTCCAACTGATTCACTGCACATCGCATTCTAATACATGCTGTAGAAAAGGACAGTAATACAGACCTTTTATAATGTGGTGTTATGTTTCCTTTGGATCTTGCTCCTGGGTAACATGTCATTGTTTGAACTATAAGTGGGTTTTTGTATAAAAAAAAAAAAAAAAAAAAAAAAGAATCCATTGAATAGTACACCTTTCGGTGTCCTTTAAAAAGTGCTTGGGCATCTTCTTGGGCAGAGAGATATTTCCACATAATATCCTCCTCTGAATCCAGGTTTGCGGGCAGATGCCGACTTGGGCCTCTTGAATTTTCACAGCGGAACTATTGGTCGGGAGGAGTACACACTTTCCACGTTCTCCCTCGTTCTCAGTTTGTACATTACATGGTCCAACACTTTCTGGGGTCTTTGCGCCAGACTGGGTAGAGCGTCGGTTCTCGGCCTTGTCCTCTGGAAGAGCTCCTCTTAGGGGCCAACTTCTCAGCAGAGTTACCAACCGTGCCTCTGGTTCCAGCTGCTGCCTTTCTCTGCGTCTATTCAAGTGTCCTTTTCTCTTCACCACCTGGTTTAGCGATCCTCACTAGCGTGGGCGTGGGTAATACTGTAGGCAGCGACTTTGTAGTTGCGCCACTCGCGATCTTCCGTCCGTAGTTTTTAGCCGTTGCTTGAATCCTACCCAGCGGGGCAATCTGGTTTCGATGGAGGAAGGTTGGGTAAATCGAGGTCCAAAGGGACTTGCACTACGCCTCCGTCCTATCTAGCCAGCTGAGTCCCTTGGGGGTGATTGCCGTCTTTAGCGTCGCGGCTGCGCCGCTGATAGCTGTCCAGCCTGAGGCTTTAGTCGACATCAACTCGTGGGCCGACTTGTCTTCCGGCCTCACGTGGTCTTTCGCGTGTTGCCCAGCTCCAGCATGTCTGTTTCCCGTTTTGCGGTCAGATTCCATGAGTCCCCGATGACCCTTCTTCTCCTACAATTGGAGTATCCACGATCACCGCTTCTTGGTTTAGCTTTAGATCTTCATGACCAATCGCTTGCAGTGCTACTCGCCACTCTTGAAGCTCTGGACGATGTTTTCTGCTGTTGAAGTTTGGCCATGGCTCTCTTTACCTATTGTGGGACATCGCTACTGGATCGAAATTGCACACTGCCTAAGCGCAGCGTGTACCTACGTGAGATCCTGGTCACGGCTCCAAACTGCTGAAACAAAGTGAGTTCTGTATCTGCCGGTCTTGGCTGGTGGTCACCTCAGGGCGCAGTTGAAGAGCTTGCCTGGGCGACTTTTGAAATCTGTGGGCCGGGAGGCATGGGATCTCAGACCAAGGCCTAGAGATCTACCCGGTATTCGGTGCTGTGTACAAGCCGTCTACAAGCCACCCCTGCGGGTCTTATACCCAAGTGAATGCACATACTCGTACTGGGTCTCTAATCTATATATAAAATGAAAATAACGTCAAATGGAATATACACAGCCTCTTTTTTGTGAAAGTTATTCACCTTGTGAGTTAATATCTCTAATTCGTTTTGTTGCATTTAGCATCTTTCTTCACAATAAACTAAATTGTCTATTGTACATTGAATAAAGCTTTAATGTGTGGATGCATTTAGAATTTTACAAAGATAAAAGTTAGAATATGTATTTCAACACGCACCAAGTCTAACCAATGATTCAAATAATTTAATTTGACGGTTGATTTTTGAATTTTAGGATATTTACAATAAGACGTTTGATGGTGATACTCAAGCTGTAGTGTATGGCACATTACATTCTGTCTTTGTGATGGTCATTGTATGAGTTTGATATGTCTCAAATGGTAAACATATGATGGTGAAGCTCAAGCATTAGTGGATCAGCAAATTAGTCTCTCTCCATGGAAATTATCGGCATAACATTATCAAAATGTACTGAACTCGTAGGTATGTTACCCTATTTTTGTTTAAAAAATAGTGAACCTTGCATTTTGACGTGCTTTTGCCTGCAATCCTATTTTATAGGATCTCTATATGCATTATCAAATCTTAAGAGCGATTTTCTTGTATTCGTTTTTTTCAGAATATATGGGCAGTTGAAAATTGATGTCTACCAAAGAACATTAAGTCACTCACAGCTATATTAAATGAAGATGCACAAAATGGAGATGGAAGGAAATGGATGATTTATAAGTGCTTCACATCATTCATTCAAGGATAGATAGATTACAGAGACATTTAATACCTCTATTGATAACACATACCAAATAAATATGATAACTTGTATTACAATGTATATTCACATATGCATGTTTCCAATTAAATTGTTGTTTTGTCTTCGAACAAATGTAATTCATTTTTCAACCTCAGATTTTGTTGTTTAGCCAGCCAAATAAATAGCATATAGCCTATTCTTGACTTGATTATTCTACTTATATAAATATTTCATAGTTAAGCTTGAAATAATTAAAACCAAACATGGGTATTGATTTTAGTAGGGTTATAGTGTCGATTTAACATGCATGGTACTTTTTAGTACATTCAGAACCAAGTAGGCTCCATCAGATTTTTTACTACTTGGCCTGGGTAGGGATGAACCCCGGACCTCTGGGTCAGCTGCGCCGCTTAGCGACTAGCCAACAAGAATTAGCGCCATACCAACTCGCCATATCCACAAGGCTGATTTGGCGTAGTTGGGCTGTAGCTGTAATCTTTAAGCGGCTGCAGTGGCAGTCGTTCGACTCCCCGGCAAGTAGCTCTGATGCTTCGACTGCAAAACACCGCCCCATATTCGCTCGACTTACTCTTACAGCTTCATATCAAAGCATGCGAATCTCACAACAACACTTCATAGATCTAATGGGTATTGATGATGTAAACGTACACCCCATTCAAGTATATATGTTGCAAATGCAGAACACTCGACTGCACCGTGAATATCAAATGTTTAAGGTACTTTTCTGAACTTTTACTATGATTTGCAACTACTACAACTTGTGTGTTCTCTGTAAGTAAACTATAATGCCCTCTTAGCACTTCTTTCAAATTGGAAAAATTTACTCTATTGCCCACACAATGTTATGCTGTACAATCTAATAGACATTCTATTTTTGTGGTAAACAATGAGTAGGTCATTCATTAAAGGCGTATGATATTGTGAATATATGCATTGACTATGATAGAACTTAAAGTTAAAAAATATGATACATAGAAATCAGCAAGGGCTAATTTCTATTAGTTGTTTTGATTAAGTGTTAAGAAAGTGGCAATATACCCTACTGCCGGCCTTGTCCGAGCACCGCCTTTTCCTTGACAGCGTCGTCCCTGGGGTGACACGGCAGGCTATGCACACGCACAGCCGCGGGGTAGTCTTGTGGTTCTCTAGCTGACTCCTCCTTGTGCACTTAGCTCTCCACGTACGCCCCGGCATGGGTTACGGTTACCCAACGCCCAGACAGTGTTCACCCCTGGGTTTCACGAGAGGCCCCCACGCGGGGAGGACTTCGCACCAGTGCTGACACGCGTGTGCTTCAGGCATCCCCTCCACACAGCCATGCAGGTTAGACCACGAGAGGAAGGAAGGCCACTGGCCAACCTTGGAAGACAACTGAATGAGGGCCTATTCCGAGGAAGGGGTCGACAACCCTACTTGCTGCCCATCCAGGATCTAAGAGAGAACTGCCGCTATTCAGCTCATAACCAGTACAAGAGTACTGTTCCCTAATCCTACAGTGGCCATAATAATGTAACAGCAACAAAGCCTATTAAGGTGTGTGTAGCCTAGGAAAACTAACCTACTCCAGTGCAACTTATTACAAGGGGCTTTTATAGTCTGCGACCATGCTATAATGAGTCGTGCACTGGAGGCCTACTTTACGAGTTTTGATACACGCTCCCCCAGTATCCATATGGGTGCGCCGTTCCTCTTGTACGGGAAGGAGACATCCCCATGGACACTTACACATGCTAAACGTGTAAAACACAGTAATCCGGTAGTATCCACGAGTGATAGGCCAGCATCCCAGGATGTCAACGGGTTGATCTTCACAGAGCGTGCGCCTCACGCACCAGGACACTGCCAGACGCGACCACTGTATGGCAAATCCATGTGTTGACGCTTGTTGGCAGGAGGTCCAGTGGATAAAATCAACTACACGGAACTCCTACCGCACCTGGAATCTGAAATAAAAAACAGGTAAGCCCTCCCCTAACATCCAGCAGTTACTTTTTAAGAATTTACGGCTGTTGCGCATCATGGTTGCACAACTAGCTTGAGCTGAAGTGTGTTGTAGTTGCACAACTAACTCACTGCTTTGCTCTGGGACGTACAATTTTCTGGAGAGCTGACTACAAAAAAATAAAAACGACTCAAAACGGTGAATACTAACGAATTAGCAACAGGGATAAGGGCAGGAAGTCACGACTACGAGTATGGGGTGACGCTGTAGAGTCAATTATCACGTGACTGAATCAGGGGGGCCACTGTAGGTCGCACCATCCTTGGACTGACTTTGCTACGGGATCGGGGTGCCGACTACCCTACCCGTGAGGATGATCCTTGCTTGCCTTGATGACCCAGCCATCAAGATTTCGCCGCACCGGATCCGTCATTGCTGGGCTTGCTCCGACCGCACTCCGAAGTGCTCGGCCGATCCTCGACTTCCTGCGACCGTCATTAAGGTCCGTCGACCCGACACGATACACGAGAAACTTGCGACCCACGTCCCTGCAGCGAACTGAGATTACAGGGTTGCCCCTGCAATGCACAGTTCTACAGTCCCACACCTCTTCACCGCGAGGCAAGTCGCGTCTCATTGCTCTGTGCTTCATCACCGCAGTCCCGCGAACTCTCGTAGGTCGTGCCCCACAACGGCCACTCACTGGTGACTTGGGCTTTGGCATTTTTGCGGCGCAATGTCGCTGTTTGACGATTGATGTCCGCTAGCCGTGCATCTTAACGCTTTCTCCTCGTCTAGCTCTGCCTCAGCCTCTGCAATACGCTTGTGGAGGGCAATGATGTCCGCTGAGGGCTTTGATTGCCGTCTGTCGTCTTTGGGTTCGGTCTTCTGGACCGCTTTGCTTGGTGAGTCAGGTTTAGGGGTTCCGATATTCTGCGTGCTAGGACTGAGCGATGCTGAGTGTCGTCGCTCCTTTTTTGGTGATGACTTGAGCTTCGAGCGACGCTTTCGCCTCGCGCGATCCTCAAGTTCAGACTCACTTTCTACCATGAATTCATTCAGCGAGACTTCCCACAATGCATATCCAGGGATATGTTTTCTTTCCCAGCCCTCCAAGATCCGGCACGTGCGTCTGGCTAGTTCTGGCCGCATGTCCTACTCGCTCCTCTTCTATTATGTCCTGGAGAAGTTTGGACCATTCTTTTCTGAACTTTGACACTTCCTTGATGCCCCCCATCACAAGTCAGTCGCACAGCATTGCCTTGTTGCAGCAAAGCAGGTCTGATAAACCTCTCTGTGCGGTATCCATTGTTACCGAATATGTGAGGGTGTTGTCTTGCTTGCTCTACACCCAGGGCATTCCCGCCTGTTCTCCCGGGGGAACGGTTGCCAGGGTGCTTTGTATCCGACGCGTTCCGCCTTCTCTCCCAACAAGTCCCCGCCCGCATCGAGCTGGCACAAAAACTGCCATCTCGCCTCGGCAACTGGGGAGAGAGTCTTCTTTGTGGGTGGTCGCTTGAGCTTCCCGTTGCCCCGTTTCATCTGTTGCTCGCCTCGTGGATAACTCCCTTGACTTGAGTCCTCCTTGCTGTTCCTCTCGCCGCCGACCCGGTTCGTTTGTGCGGTCGCACCCTCTTTAGTGACCACAGGCCCCTTAATCTTGTCACAGGCCCCTCCGTGACTACCTGTTGCGTTATAGCCGCTCGCTTTGCTTTGCTTGACGTCGTCGAAGGTCGTGTTCAACGGGTGTTGCGCTCGCTCGCACCTTCGTTCCCAGACAACTGCTCTTCCCCACCCGACTCATCAAGTAGTTCCTCTTGCTCCTCATTCTTCCAGTCCATGTTATAAAGTCTAAGTACTGGCAGGTGTTGAATCTTCGCCACCGCGCACTGTTTCCAACTCCTCGCGCGAACTTCCCTTGGTGACTGACACGTCTGGTATTAGCTGATCTCCTTCCCCCGGGGTGTCGGGTCAACTAGAGCTGACTGTTCCTCTAATATGGCCAGCGCGGTAAGGGTGAACGACGGCACTGGGGTCGTGTCATACACTTCCTCGTCTCCCCCTGTCAGCCCCTACCACTTCATGGTCACATTAGAGGTACTCCACATCACTCGTCGGGGCGGTTGCCCGCCTTGCGTGCCTTGATCTTTGCCTCGCTTTCACGTGTTGACGGTTGATCCGTTACTCCAAACGTCGCGTAGGTGTTTGGCTCACCTGGCCATGTGAAGCAACCGTGCTCTCTCCAGCTCTGCTGCTGTGCGGGAATCTCTAGCTTCTTGGTCTGCATCATCCTCGAGGAACTGTGGTTGGGCAAACCCCAACAAGCCTTTTACTGACTGTAATGGCTGCCCTCCTGGGCTGGTCTCGGGTGCTTCCGCCATGGCTGCAAATCTCAGAGGCACAGGTCACCACATGGGCTCCCTTTCTTGCGTGTACTCTCGTGAGATCCTGGTCACGGCACCAATCTGTGAAGAAAGTGGCAATATACGCTACTGCCGGCCTACGCCCATGCACAGCGCCGGGGTGGTCTTGCAGCTCTCTAGCTGACTCCTTGTTGTGTACGCCACAGCCTAGGTTCCGGTTACACACTGCACAGACGATGTTCACCCCTGGGTTTCACGAGAGGCCTCCAAGCGGGGAGGACTTAACACCAGTGCTGACACGCGTGTGCTTCATGCATCCCCTCCACACAGCTACGTGGGTTAGACCACGAGAGGAAGAAGGCCACCGGCCAACCTTGGAAGACAAGTGAATGAAAGCCTATTCCCGAGGAAAATGTCGACAACCCTACTTGCTGCCCATCCAGCATCTAAGAGAGAACTGCCGCTATTCGGCTCATAACCAGTACAAGAGAGTACTGTTCCCTAATCCTACAGTGGCCATAATAATGTAACAACAACAAAGCTAATCGAGGTGTGTGTAGCGTAGGAAAACTAACCTACTCCAGTGCAACTTATTACAAGGAGCTTTTATAGTCTGCGACCATGATACAATGAGTTGCCCACTGGAGGCCTACTTTATGAGTTTTGCTACACATAAGTATATATTTTAGTAGAATATATTTTGATACCTATCATTTCTGAACTAAAATCTCAGCAAGCTTGTCCAGCTGATTTTGTCAGGGATCAAATTATTTTGCCACAAATTTTGCAAAGAATATCATAAAATGTGAACAAATTAAAACCAAACATGGGTATCGATGATGTAAACGTACACCCCATTCAAGTTTATATGTTGCAAATGCAGAACACTCGTCTGCACAGTG
>JAGTTF010005057.1:0-15772 GCA_019095985.1 Streblospio benedicti | reverse complement strand
GACAATGTTTTTAATAAAGCTTCTGTAGCATATAATAATGTATTTACGTATCTCCTTGCTATTCCTAAGGGTGTTAGCATTTCCCAGTATCATATGTACAATGGTGTGGACCATTTTAAAGTGTTGTATAGAAAAGCCATTGGAAATTTTAGTTGTAGGATACTTAGCTGTGATAATTGTATTGCACATGAAATAGTGGACAGTGCATTTTTCAAGTGTTATTCATTAAAATACAAAATTGGGGAAACTTTCATAAAACATTAACATTCACTCTTAATTGTTCAGGAAAAGTACAGTTCATGCTTTGGTTAGACTGTTTTGATACATTTTCATCTGAAGCTTGATAACTTGGACCAAGATAAGCTTTTTTTCAATGTGTAAAACATCAAAGTAGTCAACTGTTGAATGCAGCAGATAAGACAGTATGTTGATTTATACAGTAAGCGCAGTGTTTATTCCAGATTCAAAAAACAAACAACCATTAACCGTGGTGTAGGATTAAAAGATAGTTAAAAAACAAAATCTGGCCTACAGAAACAACAACAGAGTTTTTGTGATCTAAATAACAATTTCACAAGTCTATGAAAATTTTACACACGCCATGCTTGCCTTGCCTCTCCCACACGTAAGGGATGATATAGATTTTGTCACGTTCCGCAAAAGTGGAACTTAGGGGAGGGGTTTCGGTCAAGTTTTGGATGTTCCACTTTTTGTGGGTGTAAATTTTTTTCTCTCGCGCTAAAACTTTTCGTACCAGAATTCCACTAATTACTTACTATTTAAATGTGGCATTAAAAAAATATACACAGCAGATTTCACACATTCATTAATATTATGATTTATATTCCTGATATAATAGATATTGTTTTGTGGCAATATATAAGTAATATTGAATAAATATCACGAAACACTGTGTAGATATTCTTTTGATTATGTTACACATCTGATGTTTCCACTTTTGGGGGGGGGGGGTCAAGAAAAGAGAACACTGTTCCACTTTTTGCGGAGCGTGACAAAATGTACATCATCCCTAAAAGGAAAGTGAGCTGTGAATAGTTATAAGTTCCTCTGTCCACAGATGGATCCAACTCCCTCACTGGGCAACAGACTTTGTGGTGTGTGCCGGGTGGGGAGCGGAGGCCTGTCTCAAGCATGTGGTCCTGCTCATGCTGGCCTGTCTCGGTCTACTAGTGGAGGGATTCGAGATATATGTCAAGCAAGGTGAATATGGCATAATGATGACCTTTTTTCAATATAGATACACTTCCTAATAGTCTAAAATATCTAAAAGACTATATCTGAATGCATATACTGCGTTGATAAAGAAAGTAAAATTCATACATAGGCTCCCTATATTTGTAAGGTGACATTAAACAAAAACAAAAAGTTGTAAAAAATGCATGTTCCCAATATGTCACTTGATGTGAGATTGTACCTATTGCAGAAAAAAGTTAAGTATCATGGGGTGATTATTACTTTACAACTAGATAGTAACGATGATATAGCACATCACACAAAATGTATCTATACACAAGGCAATATTTTAGTTAGTAAATTTAGATATTGTTCTGAAAGTGTTAAAATAAGTCTTTTAAGACTTTTATTAGTAGTATGTATGGTAGTCAAATTTGGACTGTATTTAATGATAATGTCTTAAACAAAGCTTCTGTAGTCCACAATGTTTTTAGACATCTCCTTGCTATTCCTAAGGGTGTTAGCATGTCCCAATATTATATGTTTAATGGTGTAGATCATTTTTAAAGTACTATATAGAAAAGCTATTGGAAACTTTAGACGTAAGATACTTAGTTGTGACAATTTTATTACACGTGATGTAGTTCAAAGTGTATATTTTAAGTTGTATTCTAGTCACTCTGTAAATTGGCGAAAACATCTATTTTACAATATGCTTTACAACTAATTTTTAACTAAACTTTGATATGGACTGTGATATTTTTTACTATGCATTTTATGCGAAATAAACTGATACAATACAATACAATTAGACCCTAGTAGGTATGGTTCGCATATATTACAGTTCTACTACTATAGATCAATCAAATTGAATCCATCATTGCCACAGGAAAGTACTTCCGAGTGCCCCACAACTTGATGGATTGGTTTACATATGTCGGCTGCATTGTGGTCGTGTCCGCAGTCATCTACTCACAAGCAGACGGCGCCACCAATGTCGCCGCACGGGGCTGTTTAGTCTACGGCAGCCACATGTGGGTTTTGGGCCTGTTTGTGCAGATCATCGCATGGTTCAACTTCATTTCCAAGTGCAGGTGGGAAGAGATTCTTGAAACTCAGAAAACACACGCATACTTGTAGATGAAGAAAGTCTCTAAGATTTTGTATTTATTTTAATAAAAATGAAGAAGGCAGTCTACAAAGTATTAAAAGATATTTGTGTGAATTACAAGATTAAAATTATATAATTCATTATTCATACAAGATGCCAAACATGTATAAAATACCCTAAAACAACTTCTCAGTTCCACCTTCTAACTACATTTTCCAACTAGCACAATCAAGTAACATATATACAGTACATATTCCAATCTACCTGAAACATAGCATATAGTTTTTTTGTTTTTTTTTTCAATATTCTTTATTAGACATCACAACATACATGTATATAGGATTACAGAAGATATAGAAATTTGGACGCCCGAATAGAGTTAATATTAATAGTTATAAAATAAATAGTTCAACATATTTAATCAAATTGGGATTAGAGGCACAAGCAGTTACCTTTAAACCAAGGAACTAACACCTGCAAATCCATATTATGTATATAGTCTCAGGCGGGAGCTTCATATTGCTTCCCATCATAAAGATCTATCAGTTCCTCTGCTATGTCTTGTCCTAACCTGACGTATTCCTCCAACATGAGATGAAGCCCTAGCGGGCGATAGTCTTTTTTACTCTTTTTGTCATTTTCCATCATTTTGGTCCTGATAGTGTAAGAGCAAATTTGCTGTAGACTTTTCGGGTTGCGCGTAGCTGCTTGTAATTCCAGTTGTAAAATCATGTCATAGCAAAATGTACACTCGTTAAAGACTTCTGTAAAATCTGCACCTCTGAGTAAAAACTGCTTCATCATATTCCATCTCTTAGACCATATAGCTGCGGCAAGAAGTGAGTAGTTCTTGTAAATGCATTCATTGGCCGCCTCGTTATATATAATATCTTCTTCTTCATCATCAACACAGTCGCAATTGAACAGTTTATCAGCCCTACAGGGGAGATTGATGTTTTTGGGGAAAAGTTGAAACAGTATGTCATCTGCGACCAGCTGTTTTGAATCTCTTCTAGCAAGTGCTGTAATGAACGGTGGCTGGAGATGATTGTTTGCAATATTCACATCGGCCTTGTGCTGTAATAGTTCTAGGACAGCATCCCAATGGCCAGAGTATGAGGCTTTGTTAAGTGGGGTCCAGCCATCACTGTCCACAGCATTAATTGTTGTTGGTGAAATCAGCTCGTTGAGGTCTTTGGATGGCATCTTGCAATATACACCACGATGAAGTGGGGTGAAGCCCTGGTTACAGCGTATATTGACATCTGCGCCCTGCTGCAAAAGATAGCACGTAAAGCTCCAATCACAACACTCAATAGTATTGTGAAGTGCTGTTAAACCACAATTGTCTTGAATGTTAATGGATTGTGGTGTAACGAAACGGCAACGAACTTCCCACGGAGTGTCCATCAATACATCTGCAACTTTCGTGATCAACATTAATGGTGTAAGATTTCGATAATTTACATCATAATCATCATGGTCATCTCCAGATAGCCAACAAGAACAAATTTCAATGGTGTTAATGTTCACATCAGCACCATTATCCAAGAGTTCTGTTATCACTGGCCAATTTGCGCGATAATCTAGAGCCAAGTGAAGTGGCGTATAATGAAACTCATTCTGCACGTTGATGTTGACCGATGTGATAAACTTTCTTATGAAACTTACATCTAAATCATCACTTTCCCTTACGATAAGGTGAAGTGCAGTGTTTTCACTTACAGGATACTGAGATGACTGAATATTAACATCTGCTCCATGTTGTAGAAGTATAGATGCTTCAGCCCACTCACCTATATCTAAGGCCTCCTGTAGTGGTGTCATGCCACATTGCATGCTGTCTACATCTGCACCACCTGCTAGAAGTTCTTCGAGCACCTCTACTCCTCCTATACCGTTTGGACCTACAAGCAAGTGAAGTGCTGAGCAGCCACGGTTGTTGGTCATGTTGATATTGGTGGGTGTTATGAGCATCTTTAGTGTCTTCAGGTAGTTATCGAGGGTTATATTGGCAAGTGGCCAAGTATCAAGCAATGCGTAATGCAGAGCAGTGTTTCCGTGGCACTTGCACTGTATGTTCACGTCCGCTCCATTCTGAATAAGCAGCGACGCGAGGTCCCATTGGCCTGTATTCGCCATCAGGTGGAGTGCAGTGCGACCGTCGACCATTTGGTCCACATCCGCACCACTTTGTAACA
Source organism: Streblospio benedicti (assembly GCA_019095985.1). Lineage (NCBI taxonomy): Eukaryota > Metazoa > Annelida > Polychaeta > Spionida > Spionidae > Streblospio > Streblospio benedicti. The sequence continues at coordinate 11,266 of JAGTTF010005057.1, read as the reverse complement.
GCTCCAGTGCGATATCCTCTTGCCCGCGACTCAACGCCACGAAAAGTGGAGTTTGGCTTGCTAATTCGTTGATCATATTCATGTTTGTTGGTGTGATCAGCATCAACACTATACTGATGGGTACATCAACGGTCAAGCAGTTGGCCACTACTTCGTGAAGTGGAGTGTTGTACATACTCCACCACTGACTATTTCGATCAACACCATATAGCATATAGTATATCACAATGTCATGTTTGTACTCAGCAACAATCCTGCAGTAGACGTGTCGGAGATTAAAGGAGAAAATCAGGGAAAATCGTGAATTTGTGAATATTTTATTCGACATGTATAAATGTCCGCTTCAAAACACTTTTCACTAAGACAAAAATGATAGAATCTATAGGTATTATAAGAAAAGTTGTTTGAAACAAAGCTTGCATTAATCACCAAATAACAAATATATATTTCAACATGATGCATATATCTATATCTACCATTATCTCTAATTAGTGAACATCTGGGGCATAGTTGTTTTAGTTTTCATATGTCCTTGACCCATAAAAGATGGCAGTCTTCTAAACAAAGAGATCGCCTATGAAGGCCGGTGCATTGTGACTAGAAATTGTAAATGTTTATTTTTGTTATATTCTATAATCAAACAGACTTTAATAATCAAATAGTATGATAAAACTAAATTCATTTAGAATTTAACATCATAATGCTTTTTATCCAAATGTATTTTGTTGTTTAACAAAATAACAAAGATAGAAAAGTAATTAAAGTTATAAGACAACGTTTTGATTTGAATAGCATTGTGACTAGAAATTGCTTATTTTTGTTATATTCCTATAATCAAACAGACTTTAATAATAATCAAATAGTATGATAAAACTAAATTATGTATATCTTTTTATCCAAATTATTTTGTTGTTTTTAGAAGTAATTAATGAATAGAATTGTGTTATGTATATCATTTATGTTTGAAGGCTTTTGTTTACTTTGACATTGTTTAGAGCTATTGTGTTGGCATTATCTTTTACTGAAGGCCAGAAAAAACATTTTAGGTCTGGAATAAAAATGAGGGTTGGGCAGAAACCGGAAACAAACATAATACTTTGGTTGGCCTAAACAGCGCATTTGATTTCGAAAGCAGAATCAGAATAATTTTACATGTATTTTAAAAGGCGCCCTCTAGGAGCAAGATACAATTTGTAAAATACATTATTGTATCAGTTGTGATAATCCTAACGATAAAAAATAAATTAAATTAAAAATTAAATGGTTAAAATTACTACAATCAGTGAATACGGAATTATAAACTTTTATGATAATGTTCTTAATTACTTCCAGTTGACATTTAGCTATGATACTAGTACTACATAATATCACATTATACATCGCAAAGACGTTTTTACGTGAACGGCGCAACTTCACTTAATAAGTGAAGAAATGTCAATTTTCTCTTGCTTACTCGAGTAATAATGTTTTTCAACAATGTCTAAGTGATTAAGGTAAATTTTGATAATTGTTCCTGTTATGTAGCGAGTGTCAGTTACGTAGATGACATGTACATGAGTGGTAGTTTGATCGAAAATGGGGGCATAATAGTCCTGGGTACGTCACGTTTGGTCAAGTTTGGTCCCGGGTTTTAGTACGTACTATAATTACTATATTATTATGGGTTTTAGTCATGATAGAATGGTATTTGACCACTCGATTGTCGTATCAATCGTGAAATTGAGCATGCTGACGTCTGATTTACCCTCACTTCGTTGGGTAAAGCAGACGTCAGCATGCTCAATTTCGCAATTGACACTCCAATGTCGTTGTCAAATCCTACAATTGACACGGCAATCGAGTGGTCAAATCCTACATGTACATTTGCCGATTACAGTGGATGCCCACCAGGCGTTTTCTGAAATATGTAGTCTGTCCCCCATCGTATTCTCATCAATCAATAAGGTGATTGGTGTTTGTACGGATTTACAGATTTGTCATCACTCAAATGATGCCAAACATGCTGGATGATTATGTAGTAGACTCAATTCTGTAATTTCAAAGCAATTCTCTGTCATTTCACTTTGTCTGTCCTCCTCTCCCCATTCCTTCGTGAATCTGCAGCAGCTAAAACTCCCTCTAAAGTTTCCCTTGGTATGCTTGCAGGGTGATCCCGTCACTGGGCATCTACGTGTCCATGGTGGAGCTGGTGTTCGAGTCCTTCATGACCTTCACACCGGCACTGGTGCTCTACCTCACTGGGTTCGGCCTGACCTTCCACCTGGCACTGCCCCGATACTTCGGCTATGCTGACGCTGGCATGAGCGTCCTCAACACGTGGGTCATGATGACCGGAGAGATGGGGTATGTGCACTGTGGTGATGATGGGGCATACTGAGGGAGGTATCATATAGTACTGGGGGTGTGGGGTGTTAATATTTGATTCTTCACTAAGAAGCTGCGGCCAAGTCCATACTTCAGCGAATTATTACAGCGAATTATTACAGATGCACAGTTTAGACCAGTCCGTGTATGTATGGATTTGTGATGTGTTGTGATGGTGTGGTGTTGATACTTCCATACCAACCACCTACATGTAACTCATGTTCCATAAACTACTACACCACCTCTCATAAGCACACTGAACCACAACCCCGACAATAAGTTAATAGAAGTCTCCTTCAATAGTAACAGTGTGGTTCAAGTGAATTTCCCAAACAAACAGCTCACAGCTTTTAGTTTAATAGACTCAGGAAGCAGTGTCAACTGTATAAGCTTACCCCTACTCAAAAAGCTATGTAGTGACCCGCAAATAGCCAAGAGCACCAAGGCAAGATGATCCACTTATCTCAAACGTATGTCAAACAATTACCTGGATGTAGCGGCATCCTGACTGTTTGAACTGCCACAAACAACAATTCTCTTATCCATCCTGTATTGTGTTTTCAAAGATACCAAGACACACACAATTCAATAGCTCAGAGAAAAACGTGCTACTCTAAAGAGACACTGATCTTGGTTACTTGGTTACTTGGTTGAATTATTCCTCTTCGCCAACTGGCAGGAATCTCAATCTCTTCTTGAATATATTTATTTTCGGTGCTGAGACAGTGCTTTCATCAAGGTCATTCCAGGGATCTACCACTCTATGTTTAAAGAAATACTTTGCTATATCAGTTCTAACTCTCTGTTTTCTTAGTTTCTGTGAGTGACCCCTGAGCTGCCTTAAAGGTCTCTCAAAAAGCTGGCTGTGATCAGTCTTGTATAACCCATTGAGATATTTATATGTATCAATCATATCCATTCTCTCCCTACGCACTTGCAACGATTCCATATGAATGGGTTCTTGGCACAGTTTCAGACACCTATGTTGAACTCTTTCTAGTCTAGTACTATCTTTCTTTAGCCGTGGACTCCAAGCTGGGGAAGCATATTCCAATAATGGTCTGACTAAAGATGTATATAAAATGGTAATTTCCTCCTTATTAAAGCCACTAAAACACCTACGAAAAATGCCAATGCGCTGGTTAGCCTTATTTACAATGTGATTAACATGTTTGCCAGGTTTCAAGTCATTTGAAATTATCACTCCAAGATCTTTAGTGAATTTTTCAAAAGCAGAAATATGCACGGTTAGCAATTAATTAGCCGCCTCCCCAAATCAACACATCGCAAGAGATACCACTAATTACCTCCAGAAACCTCGATCATCTGGACGACTACCATTCTAAGTACTTGTGCTACTTTATTTTAAAACTCTTACTAAATATTGTAGTTATGATAGCTTTATTTCACCTAGTCAGTAGCGATTGGTGTGACCAATTATGTAACATAAAACTAAACTAATGCAGCTTGTACAACTAGTATACAATTCCTTACGAAAATCTTTTTTGGGGTGTGTGTCTACTTAATTGTTATGAGCATATAGAACCCTCTCCGTTAATGTTTATTGTAATGAACAAGGTCTAATGATATTTACTCAAACTTATGTATGTACTTCAGACTCATGTATTAAATGTATTACAATATGTGGCGCAAACTAAATATAAGTCGCCGTCCATGTACCACAACGCACCCAGCTCGCCTCGACCTGCATTACACATAGTAACTTTCCAGACTGTGTTATGAACACACGGGAGAGCGGGGTCCTTCTCAACATTTACGTATGAAAAGTGCCTTCATCTCTCCTTTACGCACCATATAAGGCGGGAAATGTACAGTCTCATACCAGAGACTCATCGGGCAACGCTAGGTGCCTGGCTAGCGAAGCCTGGAAGACGATACTTAAGCACGACACAGGCGAGGGACGGGCAGTCTGCTACCAACTGAAGAACAATAAACTACTCAACAAGCCCCTGGCATTCTCACTACTTAACAGTCACAATACATAAGTATGAACATAGAGCACAATAATACCACCTTTAAAATGACTAACATATACGATGTTGTGTGACATGGGTATATTTTCTGGGTCCAGGCTGCGCGCTTATAACATCTGACGTTACTTGAAAGTGGTCAATACATCTTAAATTATGTTCTCCTAATACCGCAATAAAAACACAAATATAGCATGGCATTCCATCACATACCCTCACTCATCCGGAATCCTCTTTTATCCGAAAACCCAAATATATTAACATCCCAACAGTTTTGGATAATAGTGGTTTTCTTATGAACGTAGACATGTAAAGGCAGTGTGAATGATTAAATCCTTGAAACCGATGATGAGACTGGTCATTGAACACACACACAACTAATTGATGTGGTTGCCTTTGTAGTTACCTGGACCTAGCGGGCTCTGATGATCTGGCTGCTCTGGGAGACGAGCAATGGCTGGCGCACGTGCTTTACGTTATGTTCCTTGTCGTGCTGTCACTCATCATCATGAACCTTCTCACCGGTCAGTCGCTTTTACGGACCTTGAACCCAAAATGTTCCATTGTGTAAGTGACACACGTCACTGTGTTATGAGGTAACTCCTTATAATATACAGGATTGATAGGCTAATGTGAAATGAATTTATTTAAACGTTTACTGTCTTTATATTTTCCGTTAAACCTTCTATTTTCATCTTTCACGAATGTTTTAGTTTTCACTTTAAGAAGATGTCTGATATCTAGATCAAATGTTAATAATAAAAAAACAATCTCACACTTAATGGCGCTCTAGAGATTTGCCAGATATATGAGGTTTCAAACAAACACCTGAAGGACCTGAAGCAGTCGGATTCTCTTGATTCAAATGACTTGCCTGGCCTCACCAGCAAACCCAAACAATTCCATAAGTCAAGTAATTAAGCATTGCACAATTGTGTCAATTGCGGTGGTAGTCATCAAGCTAGCAGGCATACTTGCCCTTTATATGGTAAACGATGTCAGGCTTGCAACACATTAAATCATTATAGATCTGTTTGTATGAGTAGCAATAGTGCTTCAAGACCTCTAGGTCTACAGCAGACGTCCCGCGGTACCAGTGACCAGCATAATCATCACAGTAAGCAAATGCATCAAGTAAATGTCTCTCCTCGTGATTCTGATGACGAATGCCACAGCGACCTGCATAACATCAGCGAGAATAATGAAATTAATTGCTCTGTTAGAAGTGATGGACGTGACATTCATATGACAATTGACTCAGGTGCAAAGTGCAAAGTCATGTCCTTTGAGCTTTTCAAGAAAATAATTGTTGTTGATGCGATCAATGACCAGCAAGCCACCCGTCTCATTGCTTACGGTGGTGCCAGCGTCGATATCATGGGAACCGCCTCTACACGGTGATACTTATCCATCTGAGAAAATTTGCCTCGCGTTTCACATTGTAGACAGAAATATTTCCACCATTCGTGGACTGCAAGATGCATTCAATTACACCCGGCAGTGTTCGAGGTGAATGAAGATAAAAGCTCATTTAGCAGAGTAAGAACGCAAGAGCTCAAGAGTCTATTTGATAACAAGCTTGGAAAATTGCCAATTAAGTAGAAAATGACACTAGACCCGGCTGTGCAACCAGTTGTCAACACCACTTGACACCTATGTTACTATTTATGGCTAAGTAGCCTTTGTCGCTACTATAGCCTCTATGTCACTGAATTGTTGTGCTAGGTTAGTTGTAACCTGACAGGATGCATTGTGTGCCCCTGTACCAACGTCAGAAGACAGTGCTAATCATGATTACATGATAGCAACTTAAGAATTATACTTAGAGATGGTCAGCTGAAAAAAATCTCAATGTCAGCGACTGATGTCACGTAGGACAAGGAATATGTTACCTACAGCAAGTTCCCTTCTTCAATCATCAGCCCCAGACAACAAAGAGGTGCACAGACAATTGTTGAAAAAGCGGCTACAGCAGAAGAGATATTATGACAAGCCCGCCAAACATTTGCATCCATTAAGCCCAGATGAGACGGTGCGTATGCAGAAATCATGTGGTCACAAGAAATTGGCTGTCGTCAAGCGCCATGCTAAGGGCCCAAGATCACATGTAGTAGAATCTAATGGAAATAATATGTAAGAAACCGAAGACACCGACTGCCAGTGAATGAGTCTATGCCAGTTCATGTAGAGATTGAGGATGATGAAATAACCATTGATAATGCACCCATAGTTCTTGAAAACAGACAACCACCTATTCAGGAACCACAGCCTGCTCATGCACAAAATCCAAGAGTGTATTTTTAATTACCCAATGAATGAACTCATACTAATGCGCTCTGGAAGGATTTCAATGCCAAACAGAAAATTCTATATATAACTGTATATATTTTTCTCCAAGTCTGCAAGTTTGCACAACCTTGGGGTCGTGAGTTCGAGTCCCGTCAGGACCACTTGATATAGTCAAATGGAAGATATCTCTTCAGCTATGACAATAGAGTAGTGGACGCTTGCTTGGCAGAACCGTGAGAGTAGAATTGAGAAAATAATGTGGACAATAAACATTGGTATTACATATTACTTTGTCCAAATGGTGTAATTAAAATACATTTCTTGATGCTTTTTTGACACTATGTATGTGTTCATATTTTGATTTTATTCAACATATTCTCATTTAAATATAACAGTTGGTTTGATTTCCTCATCACCTGTCTTTTTGTTCAAGGTTTTATATAACTGACTTCCTTTAAAAAATATCTAGACAGTAGGTTTAAATGGATGTATCTCAACATTAGTCAATCAATCCATATAAAAAGAAACCAAATGAATCTATTTATAAAAAGAAAACTCATAAGGTATTGCATTCTTTAAAATACAGTGAATGATAATGAATTATACGCTAAGAATTATTGTTTCTTCTTATTTTAAAGAATCTGGGGAACTAGCATTATGCTATGATTTTAACTGCCGTGAGGTTGTAGCTTCTTTCTTAACAGGGGGTATTTTTTCGTATTTTCATATCACATGGGTCACATGTTTTGAAAAAAAGGACACAATAACTCCCCAATATAGAGAAAAACAAAACTTTTGGGTCAGTTTTGTTATAGAAAAATTGTTCCATTTTCATAAATTGGTTTTACTATTCTTCTAGATACGTCTTATGAATATGTACGTGTATTTTGCATCCATTGCGTATATGTCCTACACACTATTAAATTACTTTATTTATATCAAATGGTAAATACCATTATTTATACAGTTCTATTGTATGAACTTGAAATGTTTCGGTTACTAGAGACCTCCCCGCCAACCACCATTGGATATTCTGTACCAATCAACCTATCGACAAAACCAGATTTTATTGAAGGACTTAATAGAAACAGGTGACTTTGCATTGCCACAAAACAATGTTTAGTACATTTTACTTACAGGTATTGCGGTGAGCGATGTCAGCAAGATCAGAGAGATATCTGAGGTGCACATGCTGCACTTCCAAATAGACCTGTGCTGCTCCACCTATGAACTCATTGATGGTTTACAGCGCATCTTCCAGCGCTGTCCAAAGCTCAGTCATTGTAAAGGGAAGACGGTCAACAAGTCCGAAGAGAGCGAAGAGAGCGAAGAGAGCAGAGAGTGGTTTGCATTCGAAAAGTAAGGAAGCATATTGACCAAACAGTGAGAGGGGGTCAGCTTGGAGAGATTTACTTATGCTACGGTCACATAGGCTCAAGTTATTAAAAACACATATAGTCCATGCAAAAATGTCGCAATATGCGGGCTAGAATGTGACGTCAGTGCATTGACATTTGGCGTGTAATTGACTATTAAATATTCTATCATTCCGTGCAAAAATCACCGCCAATAACCCACGCTGATTGGTCAATCTCCGTGCTTAATTTTGCGATGGAATGAACGCTCAAAAAAACCACGGCGCTAGTCTAACCTCCTCACAATATCAATACAGCTGTCGTAGTAAGGCCATGAAGGGTGTTCATGCTGTGCGGAGTGCAACAGTTTAGACTAACGCTCCTCAGCGCTCAAAACTGTAGGAATTGGCGTCTCCGGCGCTCAAAACAACGAAAATATACTTGAATGCAAAATGTTATAATATGATTTATTTTAAAATAAAATCATGAAAATGGATTTTTTAGTCATGATAGAATGGTGATTGAATCGATTGTCGTGTCAATCGCAAATTGCATACTGACGTCTGGTTACCCTCACTTCGTTCGGGTAAATCAAATCTCGTGGTCAATTCTACAGTATACTCTACTCATAATGCTTGCCCCCAGTGAGGGGCAAACCAGTGTTTTATACCTGAAAAACACTGAAATGCCACTGTCTATATATTGGCAAAAATCAATATTCATATTTCAGCAGCTAACAACACCAGGCAGTCCAGGCTAGACTAATATTTGCTGCCTTATGATATTGATTTTTTCCATGATGGCTAAAGCGTAGTGCATACTAGTAAAATTAATAATGGGCCCAAAGGGGCCCAAATTGACCGTTTGGGCCCATGTGAAATAGGCTTCTTGTGGTCATCATTTCCAAGTATTTGAGCATCCTAGCTCAAATAATAAACGAACCGGAACAAACCGGAAGGAAGGAAGGCAATTAATTGGGTATAAGCCAGTGTATGAAACACTGGAATAAACAGACAAACCGAGCACTGTCCTCGCATCACACCGTACAGGCAACATAGATTTCATAACCCAAAATGCACGTTACGTTGTAATGTAATACGTCGAGCATCATACGTGGAAATACGAGAAACACGTCTCGAGCGGTGGCGCTGCTCAATACGTTGAACGAGACTAAACGGACATGGGTATGCGTCAGTTTTTTATTACGCACTGGGAGCAAAAAACTTCTTTTTTCATGCGTGATTAATGCGTTGAATCTATGTGACATGCCTTTCAACGATTGTGATAGAAGAGGAAAGAGTTTTGTTTAAATGACCAGTACCTTTAATTGGGTTATAAAATCCAAGCCCATTCAATAATAGCTTACTATGTTTATAGTAGTAGCACCATCACTGGCATATACTGATGGGCCTAGCTAGAGAATCTGCTATTCAGTTTAAAGATGTCATCAGTCAACAATTAGCTGTATCAAATACTATGAAATTGTGACTAAAAGTGACCTTTCACTCTCTTTCTCAGAACGAAGTTTGAGGGCGCTCCGCATATTGGCTATAATTTCACGTACGTCCCAGCAGAGGCTTTCGTACGTCCGCGCCGCTTTCTGGACAGCATCGTTTATGGACCGGTTAATATGTCTAAGATCCAGGAGTCACTGGAAAAAATCCACGTGTCCAAGGCAAATAAATGGGGAATAGTGCCCAACATGGCGTGGCGGATAGCAAGCATGGATGAGACCTCTCAGGTGAGGGATGGTGGGGTGCGTTTAGAAGGAAGGGGGATGCGGGGAGAAAAGGCTGAAAAAATAGGGATATGGGAAAAAAGGAAAAAAAAGAGGAATAAGAGAATTCAAGGAAGTGGGTAAAATGCCTTAATATTTGTGCCACACGAAAAAAATAGAGATGTTGAAAATAAGGCAAACAAAATTATGGATGTTGGATAACTTGACCCTTTATAAACTCCCCGATCTTAGCTCTGGACAAAATTTGCCAAAGATTTGGCTATAACTAAAAAACTAGATCCACAATATGCATGCCACTTTACATGGATATAATTTAACGACCATATTTCTTATTTATGTGGATAATATTGACTAAAAGTACTCACACATCCATGTTGGTGCATTTGGTTAATGATTGTTGAACACTGGTACTGTGGGCAAATGCATTTGAGCGGGTTGTATCATCAGTATCCGCTGAACTTAAGCCTAAGCCTGTGACTGGTACAGGGCATACCCTGTGCATGCATACACACGCATTTATAGAGGTTAACAAAGAAAACTGGTTGATGGGTACCCTGTATCTGTGAATGATTTAACCCCTTACTAGCCCATAGATAAATTAACACCTGTTTTAGGAATGCTCAATAATCCTGTTCGTGTGCCATATAAGCACACATTATATAGCATAATCTCGGGTAGAATTTCTGTAATTTGGCATACCTGTTGACACAAAATGTTTACAAAATGTTTCTGAATTAAATATAGGATATCGCAAAGAGAATTGAAGTGCTGCGGAAGAACGCTGTGGCTATGGAAGGCAGGCTCAAAGGTATGGACGAGAAGGACAAAGAAATGATGAAGAAACTGGACAAGGTGCTGGCGCTGTTACAAGATGGCAACCGGATGTAGACACTACACTTTCGTTGTGCTTGTAAATATCGCTTACAAAATATAGGAATTACAATACATGTGGGAAATGTGGGAAATCCATGTGGAAATCTTTACACAGGTGGAAAACAAATATATAAAAACATTGCGATATGTGTAAAGAAGTTGAGTCTATTAAACTTATGTTATAGGAATGTTCCCATGTATCACAAATATGGTTAAAAATAAGTAATATTTTAGATTTTAATGTAAAATGGAAGACAATTGTATGTGGTTATATAGAGTACACAGTTACAGATAAGATATTTGCACATAATTTTATTTTATCAATCATTGCATTTGCTATTTTCAAAGAAAATTCCAATTGTAAATTCTACAAAAAAGATTTTAAGAACAGATAATATGATAGCCAGCATTGAGAAATATTTATCATCATATTTTATAATTGTAAGAAATCTAGACATGAACATATTACTTTTTTATATAAATAATGTATTCTCTTTACTAAAATGATAACGAAATGAGTGCACTTACTGTATGTTCTGTTTTTAATTTCATAGTACTAATAATGTTTTGTTTTTAATTGTGAAAGTGATTTAATAATAATAAAAAATGCAATACAAAATATGGTCTGCTTTTTCCCCTTCATTCTATAATATTAC
>JAGTTF010005049.1:0-31956 GCA_019095985.1 Streblospio benedicti | reverse complement strand
CTGTCATTAAATGTGCAAAACATGACAACAATATGCAAATTGTTTTGCGTACTTGTATGAAAAGTATCTCATCAGTAATAAACATGTTTCTGAATCACAAGCCCCTTATCCAGCTTTACTAATCTGTTAGTTTGGTTATCAAAGGACTTGTTGAAAAGAAATTGGCCATTAATTATTACATAATGTTGGGTAGTGTGTTTAATGTGTGAATATGAACAAAGGTTCTTGAAGCAACAATGGGGCTACTTTTTGTGACACTTAGACATAGATAGATGCATTTTTGCACAAAGTTATCAGCCCCCATTGACAAGAGTGACCAATGATCAGTAATCATAGGTATTCATGAATTCTACAGGCATAAAAGCTAACATTATGGGCAATTGTTCCCCTATTATGCATTATTGTTCAGGTTAATGGCAAATAGATGAAATTAGCTGTGTAGGTCACTGGGCTGACCTTCGTACCTACAAGAAAGAGCAAGAATAGCCCAAAATAACAATAGACTTTACTTTCTTTGAAGTGTTTGAAAATGAGATTGGATGATCTTTTGATAAGAACAAATAATAGGAGGGACTGTACGTTCAAGTAACTGTATAAAACTATGGAACGCTAATAGAATCAATAGCAGTGGATATTACGTCAAAATTATCAGAGTTACTTTTCTGTGCCATGACACAGCAGGCAGTTATAAAAATATCCTCCCTGCAGTCGTGGTTTTTATCGAAACAAACTCTGAGAATCAAAAAACACTTGCAGTTATCATCAAATATCACCTGGTTTTGGTTTTCTTTCACGTCTTCCCCTTGGCAAGTTTATGATAAAAAGACACTCTGAAAGCAAAACTTGAATGGGAGACAAAGTGTTTTTTATGTTGTCCAAGATTTAAGTCGTTCATAATGCAACCTCAATTTCATAATAACGAAAAGTGCTTTTGGCTGGATCACGCCCGGCAGTTACATGCATAAAAAGCGTCATAAAATCTCACGACTATATGTTCATAATGCAACCTCAATTTCATAGTATATAGTATTTTTAATGAACAAGGACTTTAAGGCAGTGTGAGTTATCAAGCCGTGAAAACCGACGATGAGTTACATGTAGCGCATTGAAAATGCGTTCTCACGCTATCTTTTGTGCGTTGCAATAAATATAAGTAGGGTGCCAACCACTGCCTCGTGGTCTGATTTCAGGAGATATGTTGACATTTCTGGAAGGCAGCGACTATTTTGCCGGCACCGGTCAAATAAGATATACTATACACTATTATGCCGGCACCGGCTAAATAACATACACTATTTTGCCGGCACCGGCTTCTTTATATAGAACATTATTTGACCGGCACCGGCAACGTAGCGCTCACTATATTGCCGGCACCGGTTAAATAACTCATGCTACGCACTATATTGCCGGCTCCGGCTAAATAACATCCCACTGCCGGCACCGGTTTCTTTTTAGCATGTTTAGTCAACACTATTTGGCCGGCTAATTTTTGCGATATAACAATAAACAGGGCTGCCTGAAATTCGATTTTGTCTTCAAAGAAAAGCAAAATGTTGCAACAATGTTGCAACAATGTTTACAACATTGTATCTACCACAAACGTGGCGGATATTTCAGGATTTTGTCTCCAAAAAGAAAAGCAAAAATGTTGCAACAATGTGTTACAATGTATTCAGTGAGTGCTATATAAATGCTGTGAATTCACTTCATTCGTCCCTCGCTGAAAATTTATTGGATATGTTTTAGTTTCTGGTGTTGACATTACAGGTCAAGTAATGAATTTATTGGATGTAGCAGAAATCAACACTGTTTGTTAGGTAGTTTTTATTCATTCTGACATGTCAATTTATGCTGTTTCATTAATGCACTATATAAGTTTATTGTACATGTTTGTTAATTTAAGTAGATTGTTGTTTCAGAATTTTTAATAAATATGTCATATATTGCCAGACAAAATTAGATTAAAAATAAACAGATGATTTGAAATTTTGTTCTGCTTTGTTACTTTAACCCATTACCCCTTATAATATATCAATATTCTGTTGAACAATATTCATATTCATCACAACATAAAATAAAGTACACTGATAGTCGTTTATATGTAATTTAGTAAGATATTACTTCGTAAAAACATTAAGATTTTATTAAGATTTTTATCAAATATTATTAAGATTTTTCCTTGAAAATTAAGATTTTTTGAGCCATTGATTAAGATTTTTTTGCTCGGGGTTCACATTTTGAAATGTAGCTCAAAGAATCAAGGAATTTGACAGGAAAAATATAGCCCCGGGCAGGACTCAACAATTACCATTACTTTAAAATCATTCAAACAAGCATCAGGGAAGCTTACTACTGTATGCAGCATGATAACAATTGCCTAATTGAAATGCCCCAGTTTCCTCGGCTCCAAACGCATGCAATGCAAATAAATGGTGCTAAGTGTGACGAAGGAAGAGAATCCGGTATCTCATCTACACTTTGTCGTTGAAGTCCTTGTCTTTGTGCACGCTGCTCAGGTGCCCCATCCCTAATTTTCCTTCCCCTGAGGCAGCTGATTCTGTGAACAAAAGGAGCTGTGCTGTCCCCGCATACTAATCATGGAGTGTATCGTTACATTATGCAACTGTTGATATACGATGAAAGTGAGCGGCACCGCGAGATTGCAACTGCAACATTTTATGAGTAATCAGACGATGTGTTAGAGTGTAACTTTATCTGTTTTTTTGTTTCTGTGTCAGGCCTCTGTATGTCGTACAAGTGACAGGGGCAACGAGTCGGTTTTTTGAGCCATTTTTCATATAGAATTTGAATCCTTATCTTTGGACGAAAAATCGACATTCACTTTGATATTCTCATTAGATAAAAGTGACAAGGGAACCTTTTTGAAATGTTTTGACAAAGGACATGTTACTTGTTTTTCTTAATGTTTAATGAGTAATTTGATAATACTTGGTGTTTAGGGAGCGTTCACAATTGACGTCAACCACATTTTGGCACTTTCGTCAACTTTCATGAGACCCCCCCCTCCGGCGTCAACTTTCATCAACTTAATGACCCCCCACCCCACCCCTTTTTTCTTTCTCACCACTTTTTACCTTCTTCCACAACTCAACAGCCTTCTTCTGGATGTCACTTTTGTAATTTTGTGGATATACTTTTTAATTGCTGATATAATGTTTGGATTTTTTAATTTTATCCATTATGATACGTATTATTACACCGAATCATTAAAAAGCACATGGTGTTTGAAATAGGTCAGCAAATCACAAAAGAAACAGTTGAGTTCTTCATTACTTTAAGAATATTTTGCTACTTTTTAATGAAAATTTATAATAATATATATATATATATATATATATATATATATATATATATATATATATATATATATATATATATATATATATATATATATATATATATATATATATATATATATATATATATATATATATATGAGAACCATTATAAGCCACAAAGTTTCTTTCATATCTGTTTTAACTAAGATGACCAAACTGGCTTAAATCACCGATTCAAGCTATATTCCCTTTGATTTATATGATATCACAATGTTCTCATTCTATTCTTCTACAAATGTTGCCAGTGTTACTGGTCAAGTATAAATTCAGTCCTAAATTGGTAACTACTACAGAAATTAAGGTACAAATTTAAGTTAGGTCAATGTACAAAGTTGGTGTCAACTTGCCAACCCCTCTTCCCACGTCACCCAGTCAACTTTTCGGGTGACCATCCCCCCCACCCCCCGTCAATTTTCGTCAACCTTTGATGACCCCCGCCTCCCCCGTCAACTTTCGTCAACTTTCGCTGACCCCCCATCCCCCCTCAGGATTGACGTCAATTGTGAACGCGCCCTTATGATTGCAGGAGTGTACTGAGTTTAATGTTTGTCTCTGAATTAGTGCATCGTGTAGTTTGAGACAAAGTTGTCCTGATTCAGTGCTTTGTCTGAAAGTATCCAATACCACCCATTTTAGCGTTGGGGGATATGGTTTTGCAAAAATGACTTCTAAGAAGTTCTTGTTTTCCTCTGTGTTCTTTTTGACTACTGTATGCTTTGTATACTGTTTTCTCCGTCTCATGATAGATTTATGTTCGACACTGGTGTATACAAAGGAAACATAGCATTATATGTTGACTGTCTGCTCTTCAAATTTTGTTTGTACAGCATAACATCAAAATTTAGATTACCTCTACCCCAGCTTTAATAAGACCATTTTACACAGTTGGAGAAACTATAGAGACAACTTCTATTTGGGCCACTTCAAACACCAGGATTGTCTTGTTAGATGTTCTGTATTCAAAGTCGAGACTCAGTTTTATAAAAAGTCTTTGTCTTGCATCGTTCTGTCCCTGTATGCGATTAGGCTGTTATGCATACTCATGCATCAATCCATGTAGATCATTCAAAAGATTTTTGTTCCCATTAAACAGCAAGCCAATATTGGAAGTTCTGTTTTATGTACCATAAAATTTCCATTGCTAAATTAGTAACATAAAAATGCATGGTCTCTCAATTCAAATTACGTCTGAGACTATGAAAGCAAAATACTTTTTTTTTGATGGTGTCTGACTGTTCAGGTATATATTTGGCTTTTGTGCCTAATGAACTTTATCAACTTGTAAAGTCAGCTATTTTCTAAGTTATCTGAACAAAACAAGGAAAAAATTAATGCTAATTAAAAACCATGTTGTCGATTTACAGATATAAAAACACAATTGTTGTTGATATTTAGCCCCTTGTAAGCCTATAACAATTGAGCGTCAAGCAGAAATATATTGACACAGTTATTGAATTTTTGTTGGATTAAAGTAAGCCAGTGCAGTTTCGGCTCTTGCCCCAACAGAGGAGAATATCAATTTTAGATGTTATTAGATCTAGCACAGCTATAATCCATCCAGTGGGAGGCTGAAAAATAAATAAAAAGCTAATTTAGTTTACCCACTTTGGTGTCTGCAAAGTAGCAGAGAGAAGCAAACCAGGCGGTAGTGTTAGTCTAACGAGGCACCACAAGCCACAAGCGCAGCAACACCTACTAAGTAATGCCCTTGCTCTAAAAGCAGAGAGTACAACCATCATCTTGTGTTGTACACACTGTTCTACTAACTCCTATATCATTAATCGTTAATGCTTTTATCAGTTATCATAACCTACAGACATTTTTTACTATTGTCCAGTGATATCAGTTGGCAGAAAGATCATACAGAAGAAGTGTTTCGTTGTGTTGGATTATGGTCAATGATTGACAACAAGTTGGAAAAGTGTTAACCTGTTGGATGCTCAGAAGCCGCACTTGTATTGTTGCATGGATAGTCATATAGGCGATGAGCATAAGGTAAAATAATGGAATAAGATTATAAGTGCATGTTTCACATGTGCATGGTGGAATTATAACGTATGGTGTATGAATCATATTCATCATTGCGGATTAACGCAAAGCTTGTAACTTGCATATATGCATATAGTAGGAGAAAGGGATATAAAGGAGAATGGTTTTGATGAATTTATTGATATGTAGAATGCATTTATCACATGTGAAGAGCTATGAATTGTACAATGATATATAGAAAGTGGCATCAGTTTATTATGTGCAAATGCATAAAATTAACATCTAAGTGTTTGTAAACAGGGCTAGTGGTCCGAATCACTGGATTGTTGTTTGAGATGTAATTCATTGTCCCTCTTGTTCAGTTTTATCAAGCGATCCTTCCAGGTTGTTTTAAAGCAATATGATATGATGTTTATGATCTAAATTTTGAATTGATTAGAAATAGAGAGGAAAGGTTACAATGCTAGAAAAAAAGCTTCTAAGTATGTTTCTGATAGTTGAATTTTATTTTATGGAAAGGCAAAAAGTTTTGCTAGATATTTTAGATTTCTACATGTCTTTTATTATTTTGGTGAAATTTTGTGTGATGGTAATTGACCTAATTGTAAATAATTAAGTTCATTTGCAAGTATCGATGTCTTTCTATCAGCATTACCAGGGCAATACTCGCCAGTAATAGATGTAATATAATCACAGGGCTTGGCACAGGCAGACATGATCTGATTTAGTGTCATATTTGCTAATGACACAGACAGCGTTGTGTGTTCTGTTTAATCAGACATGGGTTTTTTTTACATTCAAATAGGATTGATTATCAAGCACACTTTAATGTTAAAAAAATTTAATTTTTGAATTACCTTTTGAAAAAATTTATATTAATATAAAATGCAATGAGCTGAATTTTTTCCACATCTAAACCTTTGAATTATTCTTTTTCCCTCGTTCTTCATGAATCTTCAGTATATATAATATTAGTAGGGTAATAGATTCAATAGGTTCAATAATCAACTTTTATTAACTGTTAGCAGTGTGGATCTTTTCTGCTTGACAAAATCTTCATTCTCCCTGTTAATCATCTATATGAAGTACATTGTGACTTCATGTAACAGATAAAAAAACCAGAACACGGTTCAAGAATCAAGTTTCTTAACTGTGACTTGATGGATCTTCTCGGTGTAAATGGAATAACAATTAGAAGGTTGTCATGACTGCATTACAATGTTGCTTCCTGGAGATGTAAATTTTGGCTGTTGATCGCCCTCTCGTCTATAGTTCCTTGGGGACTTCATAATGCCACAAACATGCCAGGAGGATGTGCAACACCAGAACTTATGGATTTGTGACTTAATTGCGCACAATATGGATCATCAGAGCAAGAGACAGTTTGTGTATCTTTTTATCTGTTCTGGTGCAATTTTTTGTTTTGATTAAAGATGAGTTAAATTTTTCATTAGACAATAGTTGGAGGTGGGGAAAGTGTGTTCACTTTAGAGGGAACCCCCATTTGAACGTATTTAGTAACATTATACACCAAAAAGGCAGAATAAATGAGTTTTCCTTAGTGGACATTGTGCAATAGTCAGATCTCTTCATAAGGTTTTACTGTACTTGCAGATAATCTCTCACAGATGAATACAATCATATCTCTGTCCAAACAATCTTCAATACAGTTACAAAAAAGATCCAGTCACCTGCAGATCATTCCATAAATGACTGTTGATCTGAAATTATTGATTTCTATGTAGCCGAGAAGAAACAAGATCATGTCGTCATCAATAGCTAGGTTGGCCTTCTGCTACTACTGTGTAATGGAATGACTTTTCTTGCCAACAGCAACAATGCAACATTAGGGCCTAAAATTGTCACGCCGTGGGCTCGGTATATAGCTGTGGCTCACAGTTGCCCACAATGTGCAGGATGAATGTTGTATCATTACATGCTCTATGGTTGGTGAAGTAAATTGGTTCATAAGGCTTTGTCGACCATGAAATTGCCACCTCAATAACACAATGAAGAAGAAAAAGACTGATGTGTCAATGTGCAGTGGGTTTTTTAACTAAGCGCTTACAATGAAGGTGATACGCCAGTTGTTAGCCCATACGTTTGTTTGTCAGACATTTTCATTTTAAAACATTCAGAATGTGCAACCGTATACACTGCCTATGGAATAAACAAGTCTGTGACAGTCCAATTGGAAAAAGGGTTCAGCCTCAGGCCTCGTTTTGACACCAATAATATATGATAATAGGTGAATTGAAGCAAAATAATATAAGTTACACCTGATGTTGCAAATAACATTTAATATCAAAGTTATTTGAAGTCTCGCTTATTTTCAAACTGCTTTTTCTGTTTATTAGACTTAATAAAAAGTCGTTTTCACCTACCTGTTATAATCTTTTCTGTCAATCCACCGCTTTGTGCTTAATAAAACAAAAAGTAAATCGTGTCCTGTTGTAACTAATGGTTCATGTACCAGAACCATTACGTTTATTATTTACAAATTTGCTCTGGATGTTTAAAATTCATGATCATCTTTTTCTAAATATATTAATCACTACACTAGTTGTTGAAATTAACATGTTATAAGACTGTTCATAGGCAGTATGGGGAGACATTCCTGTGAATGGACAATGATTTTTTAATTTTGCACTCTTCCAGATTTCATTTATGCAGATCAAAATCCTTCTGAAAGTGGTGATTGGGAATCACACAGTGGATTCACAGAAATCTGCACCATTTGCCTTACAATCCGATTTGCCGAGAAAAATAGTTTAAATGACCTTGCAATACATTTGGGGCAGACTGAGATAAAGCTCACCAAAAATTCTCTTAGCAGTTAGGTGATTTGTGTCATGAACCACTGTTATTTTAGGGTGAAATTTGTAATATGGGGTCAATGCTAGGGGTGAAAACTATATGGCAGTGGCCAGTGAAAATGACTATCTAGTGCCTAAATCATTATGTTAAAGTTAATTCTGACAGAATTTCATCTTTATATCATTTGACAAAAAGGAAATTTGATGGTAAAAATAAATGTGTATAATGAATAATCTGGAATCAAATGGCCTTACTGGTGCATTGTCTCAATTGTATTTTGCGTTTTTTAGCGATAGGAATTTCAATTGATAACAATCAGTGTGATTGTTTGTTTTTTTTTACATTGCATGATTGGCACTTTTTGAAATCAGACTTTTTATACTAATGTGTAGGTTGACAAGACAAATGATATAATGCAAAAACTTGAGAAAGGGATGTCAGAGGAATTCGTGAAGAGAATAGGAAAAATTGGAAAATGCAAAACTATTTTCCATCTTTCCTCGTCTGTCACACAGAGCATAACTTTGAATATTATCTTCATGGAAGTACATTATTAGTTTCAAAGCTATATTTAAATTTGATAGTTGATTTTGCTTCAAAAAGCATAGGCAGTGTGACAACAAATGTGCAGAGTGGCTACGATAATATAAGACATGATGCAGCATGTGTTATATGTTTCATCTGCAGATCTTTGTTTATTATTTCTAAACTTCTCTGGGGATGACTGCTTATCTGATGGGTCCAAAATTTATCTGTATGATATTTTGAACAGTCTTCATCCTCCAGCAGTTTGACCGTACTTTGGATAGTTAACGATGGAAGCTTTACTTGGTAAGTGCTAATGTTACGTCTTTTGAGTACCTAATCTCTAGTCTCTACAACATTTATACATGGTTGGGAAAATTTTAGGAGTATTAATTGGTGGTACCCATATTCATTGCATTGGACGTCACATAATAATTCATTATTTTTATTTATGTCAATGTTTTTAGAACCCCCCATGATAACATTTATTGAATGATTGTGCAAACATTTGAACTGATAATGAATTATGTTGAAGAGAACCTCTCCCATTGAGACTGTCTATTGACTAGCTTCATGTATGCTTAAGAGCTGGGCTGGCCTCCGTATGGTGGGTTTCTGATATGACTGTCTATTTGCTCTGGGACTTTAAATATTGTCTTATTTTAGGAATGGTCTCTTTACAGAGTGGCCTTTAACTGGAGGCTATGCTGTATTTCATTCACCTGCTCTGTTGGCCTTGAGCACTAACGTTTCCTTTGTGTGAATGTTCTCTGGGTAAATTCTATCTCGCTAGTAGAAGCGCCAAACAGTGTTTGGGGCTACTGTTTATGCCAAAGTGAGCTTTGGAGTTTTGAGACCAACATTCCACTTAGGATTTACGACTCATTCCCAGCCAGAACTATGGTCTGTTCCACTTCCATCACATTGTTGTACATTTGTCTTCTTGGATGGCAGTCGTCCAAATACCTTACAATGTATGTTTACTCTTACCCTTTCAACCAAGATAGGAATTTTATGGCTCGCTTTCTATCATTAGTTTTTTCTTTCTGATCTAAACCTTCTGACCTCCACTATACAGTTTGCAGCCTCTCACTACCTTAGTATTTTCGCTAATTTTTTCTTTCTTTTTCGAAGTTCATGTCGTAAGATATTACTCTGTTGGTCTACTTATTATTTAGAGGAAAAGTACAGTGTATTTCCTACATTTATCAACACAATGTATTATGTGTAAATACTGTTTTACGGAGTTGAGAAAAGAAAATGTAAAATTCTAGTGATGATGTCAATGAGATTTGGTTGAAGTTCTTTGAACATGCGCTGATATTAGCTAGAAATCGAATGAGTAAAATTTACATAATTAAAGCTCTCTGTACTTAATGTATTGTTAGTCCTAATCATCTAGTAGACTAGTATTGAATAACCAATGCTGAATTTTACAGCATCTTAACTTCAATGCCCATACACGCTGTGATTTCTAAATTTACAAAGGTTATATCTGGCAAAAGTAGAATACGTCATTTGATATGAGCCTGAAAATGGCCTGCATACGAGTTGCTTTTAATGTTTTCTAATCGGTGTTGGACGTATCTTTTCATCATAAAAGCCAGCATAATTGGTCATTGGATACCAGAGGCTGGGTTGTGGGGTCATTCGCCCATATTGAATTCTGCTTTAAATAAAAAGAAGTTAATTCAAACTGGTGCTGACTTTTGTAAACAATCAGTCTGGTAAGATATGAATCTTGAACTCCGTAGCAGTTCCTCCTATATTTGATTCCAGCCTGAGAAAATGTTATTGCGGAAGCTAACAAGTATTGCTGATTTTACGAGAAACCAAATTTAGTAAGATTAGGGTGCTGGGTTTTTTTGGCAGAAAAGCTTTACTGAGCCTGAATAACATTCTTTGAGGTTAACAAGGGCTAGACTCTCGCAAGGGAACATTTACAATAAAACATATGGTCATAAGAGGTATTACAGAAAAGTGAAGCACATTCAGTAAGAAAATACTATACTTTTTCACCCTGCATTGATGATGGTTTTAATCTAAATGTATGATTATACCATAAACTGAAGATGGGTGTTTCTCATTGGCAAGATGCTAGATCTTCTATTGTGCCGATTGCGCATGAAAATTACATGGAGGGCAACTGAGGGGTCTTTGCTTGCAGATATCCGGGCCTTTATAGACAGATCCACACAGTTATTAGACATGATGAAGTGTAAGGGTCTGCCATATATCTTTGCAGGAGGTGCATCTTCTTTAAATAGCCAAGCAATTTCCATTATCATGTTATACTGATACATTATGAGAAATTATCTATGACTGCTAGCGATTACCTAATAATGGTGATGCTTCAACAGCATAGTAAGGAGATTCAAAATGTGCAGGGCGCTTTTTGCTGTTTTGGTGTATGATGTTATGTAATGTTGATGAATATGCATATAGGGTTGTCTTCTAGTTTCGAGAGTGTGGCGACTAGCTGTGCATTACATTCTCATTTGACTATTGATGACTAGAATAGAAGGCCATTATGAGCTAATAGAAGAAAGTTACATGTTATACACACACCATCGAGGTTTAATTTGTGTAAAATAATTTATTGCAAATTGTTCTATTTATCCCTTCATAAATAAAATGGGATGCTGTAGAATAAAATACTAGTTTCTAATAAATAAAGCACTCTCTCTCTCTCTCCTCTCTTAATCTAATCATGCTTTTGGACAACAACATAGAAAAATGACATTTAGTGGGTTTTTTGTTGTTGAAAAGAGAATGGAAGTTGGACTCATATGACCAAAAGGTTGTGGGTTAGAGTACTGGTAGTCTGAATGCTTGTGTTAAGCAGCATTCCCAACTGCTGATCATGATCAACAATGCTAACAAAAACCTGTACGATCCAAAACTGCAGCTCATTACATATTTATGAAGGATAAACAATTTGCAATAAGTATTTACAAGAATACCTCTGATGTTGATGACCGCTGGCAGCTCATAATGACGCTTATTCAGTCATCGGCGGCTCGATATGTCGTGTATCGCAATATTCAGGCGAACAGCCATGACTAAATCGCGACCCATGCATAGGCGGCAAAATCTCCCGCCCATGCTGTCACGTCAAATCGCCAGCGGTACAGATGGTATAATGTAATGGTAACGACCAAAGTGGAACGCATCATCATGTTCAATGATGGTCTGTCTGCCGGATCAGTTACCCTCCATACCTTCATGCCAATCGCTGTGATCTGGCATCTTGCCACAGCTTCGCTCGAGACTGGCACCTGCGGCGACTAGGTAAACTTCAATAAGAAAAAGAAAATAAATAAAGACAATTTGCAATAAATTATTTTACACAAATTGAACTCTGATGGTGTGTATAACACAACTTTCTTCTATTAGCTCATAATGGCCTTCTATTCTAGTCATCAATAGTCCAAAATGAGAATGTAATGCATTAGCCAGTCAAATATTAATTTCAAACTGAAGACAACCCTATATGCATATTCATCAACATTACATAACATCATACACACCAAAACAGCAAAGGCCCTGCACATTTGAATCTCCTTACCATGCTGTTGAAGCATCACTACGATAGGCAATCGCCAGCAGTCATAGATAATTTCTCATGTATCAGTATAACATGATAATGGAAATTTGCTTGGCTATTAAAGAAGATGCAATCCTGCAAGAGCAGACCCCACACTTCATCATGTTCAATAACTGTGTGATCTGTCTACCATAAAAGAGCCCGGACCATCTGCAAGCAAATAGATCCCTCAGTTGCCCTCCATGCAATTTTCATGCGCAATCGGCACAATAGTGATCTAGCATCTTGCCACGAAGTACCCATCTTCCATTTATGTAGAGACCTGCGAGCATTTAGATTAATATCATCAATAGGGAAAGGAAAAAAGTATAGTATTTTTCTTACTAACAAATACTTTTCGTATCTTTCTGAGACCATAGTGGTTATAAATGTCTCTTGCAGGCTCAGTCTTATTGGTCCTTGTGTTAGTAATTGCAAGTCTAGGTTTCATAGCTTTCACAAAAAAACCCAAAACATCTCAATGCATTTCTAAAATTTTAGGGTTTCTTGCAATCAGCAATACTTGTTAGTCTGCAATAACATTTTTCTCAGGCTGGAATTCAACACATAGGAGGAATCACATGAGGTCAAGATTCATATCTTATCCAGACTGATTGTTACAAAAGTCAAGATCTGCCTTGAATTAACTTTTATTTAAAGTGAAATTCCAACAGGCCGAATGACCCCCCACAAATCAGGCCTATATCCAATGAGCCACTATGCTGGCTTTATGATGGAAAAAGAGATATTGTCCAACACCATGATCATTTGAAAAACATTAAAGCTAAATACAATATGAGCCATTTTCAGGCTCAATATCAACATCGTGATTCTACTTACAGATATATGCTTGCAATTTAGAATCACGCGTGTATGTAAGGTAAAAGAAGTTAAGATGCTGTAAAATTCAGCACATATTCCATGTAAATAGATGATTGGGATTAACAATACAGCCTAAGTACAGGCTTTAATAATAATAAATTTACCATTCAGATTTACAAGCTTAATATCAGCACATGTTCAGTTAACTTTTCAACACCTCATTAAGCATCACTGCCAACTCTACATTTTCTTTCTCAACTCCGTGCACAGCATTTATAATATAATAATACACATTGTGCTGATAATAGGAAATACATACTTTTTCCTCTAATAAAACATTAAATGGCTCAAAAGTAGACAGGAAAATAATATCTTACGACATGAACTTTGGAAAAAGAAAGAAAGAAAAATTAGGGCGAAAATACTAAGGTAGTGAGGCATAAAACTGTATGGTAAAGGTCAGAAGGTTTAGATCGAGAAAAAAGAAAAAAAAACTACGATAGAAAAGGACATAAAATTCTATTCTAAAGCTGAAAGGGTAAGAGTAAATATACATTGAGGTATTTGGACGACTGGCCATCAAGAAGACAACGTACAACAATGTGATGGAAGTGGCATGCGGACCGCCAATTCTTGCTGAATGGAGTCGTGAATCTGCGGAATGTTATCTCAAATTCAAAGCTCACTGAAAAGCAACAGTAGCCCCAAAGCACTGTTTGGCGCTGCTAGCGAGATAGAATTACCCAGAGAACATGACAAAGGAAACGTTAGTGTCAAGGCTACCAGGAGCAGGTAGATGAAATACAGTAGCTTACTCCAGTTAAAGAGCCACCTCTGTAAAGAGACCATCTCTAAATAAGACAGCTGTGCGTCCCAGAGCAAATAGACAATACATTGTGAAACTCCATCATACGGAGGCCACCTAGCTCTTCTGTATTAAACATACATGAAGCTAGTCAATAGACAGTCTCAATGGAGAGGTTCTTCAACATAATCTATTATCAGTTCAAATGTTTGCACAATCATTCAATAAATGTTATCATGGGGGTTCGAAAAACATTGACATAAATAAAAATAATGAATTAATATGTGACGTCCAATGCAAATGAATATAAGTACCACCAATTAATAATTCTAAAATTTTTCCAACTATGTATAAAATGTTGTGGTAGAGACTAGAGATAAGAAATTTAAAAGACGTAACATTAGACTTAACAAGTAGCTTCCAATGCCAACTATCCAGCATTTGTCAAACTGCTGGAGGAGTGAAGACTGTTTCAAATATCATACAGATAAACTTTGGACCCATCAGATAAAAAGTAGTCATTCCCAGAGAAGCTAGAAATAATAAACAAAGATCTGCAGATGAAAATGATAGTAAACACGACATGCTTTCTGCATCATGTCTTATATTATCGTAGCCACTCTGCACATTTGTTGTTTCACACTGCCTATGCTTTTTACAAAATCAACTATCAAATTTAAATATAGCTTTGAAACTAATAATGTACTTCCATGAAGATAACATTCAAAGTTATGCTCTGTGTGACAGACGAGTGAAAGATGGAAAATAGTTTTGCATTTCCCACTTTTCCTATTCTTCACACCTCTGACATCCCTTTCTCTGCAAGTTTTTGTGATGATACTGCATTTATCTTGTCAAACCTACACATTAGGGTATAAAAGTCTGATTTTCAAAGTGCCAATCATGCAATGTAAAAAAACAAACAATCACACTGATTAAGTTACTGACTGAAATTCCTATCGCTAAAAAAAACGCAAAAAATTTACAATTGAGACACAAAAATTCAAAGGGCTTATTTGATTCCAGATTATTCATACACATTTATTTACCATCAAATTTCCTTTGTCAAATGATATAAAGATGAAATTGTCAGAATTAACTTTAACATAATGATTATAGGCACTAGATAGTCATTTCACTGGGCTAATGCCATATAGTTTTCACCCCCAGCATTGACCCCATATTTATTAAATTTCTACCCTAAAATAACATTGGTCTATGACACAAATCAACACCTAACTGCTAAGAGAATTTGGTGAGAGCTATCTCAGTCTGCCCCAAATGTATTGCAAGGTCATTTAAACTATTTTTCTCGCAAATCGGATTGTAAGGCAAATGGTGCAGATTTCTGTAGAATCCAATTGTGTGATTCCCAATCACCTAATTTTCAGAAGGATTTGATCTTGCATAAATGAAATTCAGCAGTGCAAAAAATAAAATCATTGTCCATTCACAGGAATGTCTCCAATACTGCCTATGAACAGTCTTATAACATGTTAATTTCAACAACTAGTGTAGTGATTAATAAGGCCGAAAAAGATGATCATGAATTTTAAACATCTCAGAGCAAATTTGTAAATAATAAACGTAATGGTTCTGTACATGAACCATTAGTTATAAACAGGACACGATTTACTTTTTGTTTTGATAAGCACAAGGTGGATTGACAGAAAAAGATTATAACAGGTAGGTGAAAAACGACTTTTTATTAAGTCTAATAAACAGAAAAAAAGCAGTTTGAAACAAGCGAGATCAAATAACTTTGACATTAAATGTTATTTGCAAATATCAGGTGTAACTTATATTATTTTGCTTCAATTCACCTATTATCATATATTATTGGTGTCAAAAACGAGGCTCCTAGGCTGAACCCTTTTCCAATTGGACTGTCACAGACTTGTTTATTCCATAGGCAGTGTATAATGGTTGCACATTCTGAATGTTTTAAATGAAAAATGTCTGACAAACAAAACGTATGGGCTAACAACTGAGGTATCACCTTCATTGTAAGCGCTAGTTAAAAAACCCACTGCATTATTGACATCAGTCTTTTTTCTTCTTCATTTGTGGTTATTGAGGTGGCAATTTCATGGTCGTGGACAAAGCCTTATGAACCACTTACTTCCACCAACCATATATAGAGCATGTAATGATACAACATTCATCCTGCACATTGTGGGCACCGTGAGCCACAGCTATATACTGTTTCACGCGTGACAATTTTATAGGCCTCAATGTTGCATTTGTTGCTGTTGGCAAGAAAAGCTCATTCTCCATTACACAGTAGTAGTAGAAGGCCAACCTAGCGATGATGACGACGATGATCTTGTTTCTTTCATATTACATAGAAATCACACTTGTGATCAACAAATATTTATGAATGATCTGCAGGTGACTGGATCTTTTGTAACTGTATTGAAGATTGTTTGGACAGAGATATGATTGTATTCATCTGTGAGATTATCTGCAAGTACAGTAAAACCCTCCTTATGAAGAGATCTGACTATTACAGACAATGTCCACTAAGGAAACTCATTTATTCTGCCTTTTGGTGTATAATGTTACTAAAATACGTTCAAATGGGGGTCTCTCTTTAAAAGTGAACACTTTCCCCACCTCCAACTATTGTCTAATGAAAAAATTTAACTCATCTTTTTAATCAAAACAAAAATTGCACCAGAACAGATAAAAGATACACAAAAACTGTCTCTTGCTCTAGATGATCCATATTGTGCAAGGCAATTAAGCCCACAAATCTATAAGTTCTGCGTTGAAAAGACCCTCCGCATGTCGTAGGCATTATGAAGTCCCCAAGGGAACTATAGACGGAGAGGGCGATCAATGTTTGCAACTTCCTACATCTCCAGGAAGCAACATTGTAATGCAGCTCGCGACAACCTTCTAATCTGTTATTCCATTTACACGGGAGAAGATCCATCAAGTCACAGTTAAGAAACTTGATTCTGAACCGTGTTCCTGTTTTTTTATCTGTTAAGATGAACTCATAATGTACTTCTCATAGATGATTAACAGGGAGAAATGAAGATTTTGTCACAGAAAAGATCCACACTGCGACAGTTAATAAAGTTGATTATTGAACCTATTGAATCTATTACCCTACTAATATTATATACTGAAGATTCATGAAGAACGAGGGAAAAAGAATAATTCAAAGGTTTAGATGTGGAAAAAAATTCAGCTCATTGCATTTTATATTAATATAAATTTTCAAAAAGGTAAATTAAAAAATTAAATTTTTTAACATTAAAAGTGTGCTTGATAATCAATCCTATTTGAATGTAAAAAACCCCATGTCTGATTAAAGAGAACACACAACGCTGTCTGTGTCTATAGCAAATATGACACTAAAATCAGATCATGTCTACTGCCTGTGCCGTCTTGTGATTATATTACATCTATTACTATGAGTATTGTATTCCTGGTAATGCTGATAGAAAGACATCGATACTTGCAAATGAACTTAATTATTTACAATTAGGTCAATTACCATCACACAAAAATTTCACCAAAATAATAAAAGACATGTAGAAATCTAAAATATCTAAAACTTTTTCCATAAATAAAATTCGAACTATCAGAAACATACTTAGAAGCTTTTTTTCTAGCATTGTAACCTTTCCTCTCTATTTCTAATCAATTCAAAATTTAGATCATAAACATCAATATCATATTGCTTTAAACAACCTGAAGGATCGCTTGATAAAACCGAACAAGAGGGACATTGAATTACATCTCAAACAACAATCCAGTGATTCGGACCACTAGCCCTGTTTACAAACACTTAGATGTTCACTTTATGCATTTGCACATAATAAACTGATGCCACTTTCTATATATCATTGTGCACAATTCATAGCTCTTCACATGTGATAATGCATTCTACATATCAATAAATTCATCAAAACCGTTCTCCCTTATATCCTTTCTCCTACTATATGCATATATGCAAGTTACAAGCTTTTAAGTTAATCCACCAATGATGAATATGATTCATACCATACGATTATAATTCCACCATGCACATGTGAAACATGCACTTATAATCTTATTCCATTATTTTACCTATGCTCATCGCCCATGACACTATCCATGCAACAATACAAGTGCGAAACTGAGCATCCAACAGGTTAACACTTTTCCAACTTGCTGTCAATCATTGACCATAATCCAACACACGACAAACACAATCTTCTCTGTATGATCTTCGCCAACTGATATCACTGACAATAGTAAAAATGTCTGTAGGTTATGATAACTGATAAAAGCATTAACGATTAATGATATAGGAGCAGTAGAACAGTGTACAACACAAGATGATAGTGTACTCTGCTTTTAGAGCAAGGCATTTATTTAGTAGGTGTTGCTGCGCTTGTGGCTTTGTGTGGTGCCTCGTTAGACTAACACTCGCCTGGTTTTGTTGCTTCTCTGCTACTTTGCAGACACCAAAAAGTGGGTAAACTAAATTAGCTTTTATTTATTTTCAGCCTCCCCACTGGCTGATTATAGCTGTGCTAGATCTAATAACATCCGTCTAAAATTGATATTCTCCTCTGTTGGGGCAAGAGCCGAAACTGCACTGGCTTACTTTAATCTAACAAAAATTCAATAACTGTCAATATATTTTTTGCTTGACGCTCAATTGTTATAGGCTTACAAGGGCTAAATATCAACAACAATTGTGTTTATATTATAAATCGACAACATGGCTTTTAATTAGCATTAATTTTCCTTTGTTTTGTTCAGATAACTTAGAAATAGCTGACTTTTTACAAGTTGATAAAGTTCGTATTAGCACAAAAGCAAATATATACCTGAACAGTCAGACACCATCCAAAAAAAAAAGTATTCGCTTTCATAGTCTGTGACGTAATTTGAATTGAGAGACCATGCATTTTATGTTACTAATTTAGCAATGGAAATTTTATGGTACATAAAACAGAACTTCCAATATTGGCTTGCTGTTTAATGGGAACAAAAAATCTTTGAATGATCTACATGGATTGATGCATGAGTATGCATTACAGCCTAATCGCATACAGGGACAGAACGATGCAAGACAAAGACTTTTTATAAAAACTGAGTCTCGACCTTGAATACAGAACATCTAACCAGTCAATCCTGGTGTTTATTTTGCCCAAATAGTTGTTGTCGTTGTGCCCATGTAAAATGGTCTTATTAAAGCTTGGACAGGGTAATTCATCATGTTCATGCTGTACAAACAAAATATTTGGGTTTGGACATGTTTATATATAATGCTATGTTTTTTTTCCTTAACACCAACTTCTCAGGATTCTCATACATGTAGTTCTCAGACTCTTTTAAATAGTATAGTCGGAATATCAGGCCAGTAAGCAAAAGACATGAATGTTTTGTAAACAATACTTTGTACATGTATTTTAGAACCCATTTTATCTAAAATTTTATTTCTATTGACACAAAAATGGAATTACCACAATTTTTAGTAAACCGTATAGTAAAACAATGATGAGGAATATTTTTAGCTTTTGATGACTTGACATCTTATTTAATCAAATTCGGTGACTACATATGAAACAAGTTAATAACATTTGCACATGCTGCACAATTCACTTACGGTTAGGAAATATGTTCACCTGAATGGGCAGGCTTTTAGCAAGAATGGTTTGAGTTGGATGATAGCACTGGAATCAGTTAACTTTGTCTCCAAACTACACGATGCAATTCGAGACAAACATTAAAAATTACATACTTATGAGGACGTTACAATTGGAGAGCATCAATCCTGGGGATGGGGGTCAAGCGAAGTTGACCCGAGATTTGACGGGGAGGCGGGGGTCATCAAAGGTTGAAATTGACGGGGGGTGGGGGGATGGTCACCAATTGACTGGGTGACAGAAGAGGATGACCTAACTTTTGACCTAACAGATTTGTAAATCTGTTTCGTAGTAGTTACCAATTTAGGACTGAATTTATGCTTGACCAAGCCTTTTAACATTTGCTTGAAAATGAATGAACATTAACGATATGCTTATGAAATCAAGGGAATATAAACTGAATGGTTATTGGGTTTGGGAGTCTAATCTTGAGCAGATATAGAAAGAGGCTTTGCTGACATAATGGTTTCTCATATAGCAACAACAATAACCTTATATATATATATATAATATGTAACTATATGTATATATATATATATATGCTCTTTTGCTATATATATCTATATCCTCTTCTCTCATATATCTCATATATGTATATATATGTAGCATGTATAATATATATATATATATATATATATATATCTCTATATGAGAACCATTATAAAGCCTAAAAGTCATTATAACTGCTATATTATATATATATTGTAATTTTCATTAAAAAGTAGCAAAATATTCTTGAAGTAATAGAAGAACTCAACTGTTTCTTTTGTGATTTGCTGACCTATTTCAAACACCATGTGCTTTTTAATGATTCGGTGTAATAATGCGTATCATAATGGATGAGATTTAAAAAAATCCAGACATTATATCAACGAATTAGTATATCCTAAAATTACAAAGAGTGACATCCAGAATCTCCATTAAAAGGTCATTTTTCATGGGGTTGAATGACCATAAACAATATGCATCAAACAGAAGATTGTATTTCAAAGTACTCATGCAACATTTAAAAATCAAACCGACATCTCCTTTGTCAAAAAAATTTATTAAAAGACTGAATCTTTCAGTAGATAAAATTGAATTAAAAGTTTTTTTTCGTAATTTTTTTTATTCATAGGCGTAGAAAATTCAAAAAGATCATTTTGTTTGTTATGACAACAAACACATATAAACATAAACACCTAACATGAACTCTAACAATCGTCTGTATTAAAAGTAGAATTTCTGATTTTGAGGTGAATTTTCACACTGTGGGTATCAGTTGCATAGCTTTGATACACTCCATGAATTCATAACACCACACAGCTCCTTTTGTCCACAGGCTGGAAGAAAGCATACATCGGCAAATGACACCTCCTAGATTCTAGTCGAATTTTTCGGGTTATAAAAGCCAGACTGTAACTGGGGCATTTCAATTAGGCAATTGTTATCAAGTGGCCCAAATAGAAGTTGTTACTATAGTTGAATGATTTGACTGTGGTAAAATGGTCTTATTTCAAAGCAAATCTAGAGGTAATCTAAATTTTGATTTTATGCTGTACATACAAAATATTTCAAGAGCAGACAGTCAACATATAATGCTATAAGCTTCCCTTTGTATACACCAGTGTCACTATACAAATTCTCAATATCATGAGACCCCAGAATAATAAACACACAAAGCATACAGTAGTCCAAAAGAACACAGAGGAAAACAAGAACGATTCAGATAGAAGTCATTTTGCAAACCATATGCTAAATTACATAAAAAAATCTGGTAATTGATACTTTCAGACAAAGTGAACTTTAGTCCATGAAGGCAGTCTAAACCAGGGTTTACAAACAATCCAGAAAAAGAGGAAATATATTTTTTGTTTGATTTTATTTAAATTAAAGTACATACGTAACTAGTAATAATCAAAATTGATTGAAATTCCGGGACTAGATTTTGCAAGAACATTGTACATGTACCATTACTGTTCACTTTACATAGTAATGCTACTGAATAACAGGCTTTTAATCAGAATGGTTTGAGTTATTGAATGAAATGGCATACAGTAAACTTTGTCTCAAACTACACGATGCACTAAATCAGAGACAAACATTAAACTCAGTACACTCCTGCAATCATATAAAATCACCAAGTATTAAATAAGCACATTTCATTAAACATGAGATAAAAACTCTTAACATGTATCTTTGTCAGAACTTATCAAAAGGTTCCTTTGTCACTTTTATCTAATGAGAATATTTGAAAGTGAATGTCAATTTCGTCCAGAGACACAGGATTCCAATTCTATATGAAAAATGGCTCAAAACTGACTCGCTGCCCTGTCACTTTCAAGACAAACAGAGTGCCCGGACACAGAAACAAAAACAGATAAAGTTACACTCTAACACATTTGCTGATATCTTATAAAATGTTGTAAACGCTATCTTGCGGTGCTTTATACTTTGATCGTATATGAATAGTTTCATAATGTAACGATACACCTATATTAGTATGCGAGGGACAGCAATTCTTTTGTTCACAGAATCAAATGCCCAGGGAAGGAAGAATTTTTTGTCGGCACCTGAGCAGCGTGTTATTAAAGACAAACAACAATCTCAAAGTTAGATTAACATACCCGGATTCCTCTTCCTTCGTCATTACTTAGCACCATTTATTTGCATGTGCATGAATGAATCGAAAAACTGGGGTAAACAGTGTTGCAGTTATCATGCATCCATACAGTATTACTTGACCTGTATGCTTGTTTGAATGAAACATATCAATGGTAATTTTTGAGTCCTGCCTGGGCTATATTTTTCAGCATTTATATAGACTCACTGAATACATTTCAAATTACATAGAAAACATTTTGCTTTTCTTTGGATACAAAATCAAATATATCCAACTATTTGTGGTAGATTCACCAACATTATTTTTAATATCAAACATCTTCAATTAGAATAATAAAACAGCTATTCATTGAGATAGAGAGAGAAATTCAGGCAAAAACTATACACATAAAGTAAGATGTACGATTAAGATGAGAGAAGACATATCAACTGGCAAAAAAATGTTAAATTACATAATCAAAATCTAGTGCATATGCATGAACAATTTGTAGAGTGACATAATTATTACAGGCGAGAATGCCAGTGCCGGTCAGATAATGTTCTATCGAGTTTGCAGATGCCGGCAAAATAGGAGATATGTTTTACTCAAAGTTTACAGGGCCTTCAACCCCTACAGATAAAACGGAAGCAGCTCCAATTTTATCACGCATTATTTTGCATTGTGATGAAATGCCCTGCAAAATAGTCAATGTGCCTAATAATCAAAATTGATTGAACCACGATTGATTATTTTGCAAATTGTGTAGAAAAGAGAAATGAGCATTTGGTACATAGTAATGCGTTACTAATAACAGCTTTTCACAGGCATTAACTCACTGCCTTCAAATTAAAGTCCCTTGTTCATACAACAAACCCCTATATGCTGGTATGTAATTAGGTGAGATCTTAATATGACTTCTTGTGATCAGCCAACACTTCGTATTATGAAATTGATTTGCAAAACTGGGTCAATGTCTGTTGTGCATGCATGAGCAATATTTTTATGGAAAAAATATCTTTTAAAATATCAAAATCCGTAATAACCTACAACCAGACGTGATTTTATAGACCTTAAAAACGTAAATTTCTGGGAAAAAACATTAAAGTTCACATCTTATGAGAACATATTCATGGCATCACTATCACAGGCTTATCATCTTAGCAGGACAAACACTTAAAACAACATCTCCCATTTGAAATGAGTAAATCTCGATTGCAACAAAGGAATATAGTTCTTATAACACTTGAGAAAGTTTAGTACATTTCAAACGTAACAATTGATGCTTTTCCTATTATGACTTGATAACATAGATTCTTAAAAATAGGACAGGAAAAGTCTTGAAGTCAATATATTCTCACACATATTGTTTTGCTTCAGAGTGTCTTTTATCAACTTTTGCCAGGGGGAAGACGTGAAAGAAACCCAAACCAGGTGATATTTGATGATAACTGCAAGTGTTTTTGATTCTCAGAGTTTGTTTTCTGATAAAAACCACGACTGCAGGGATATTTTTTATAACTGCCTGCTGTGTCATGGCACAGAAAAGTAACTCGATAATTTGACGTAATATCCACTGCTATTGATTCTATTAGCGTTCCATAGTTTTATACAGTTACTTGAACGTACAGTCCCTCCTATTATTTGTTCTTATCAAAAGATCATCAATCTCATTTTCAACACTTCAAAGAAAGAAGTCTATTGTTATTTTGGGCTATTTCTTGCTCTTTCTTGTGGTACGAAGGTCAGCCCAGTGACCTACACAGCTAATTTCATCTATTTGCCATTAACCTGAACAATAATGTACATAATAGAGGGAACAATGACCCATAATGTTAGCTTCATGCCTGTAGAATTCATGAATACCTATGATTACTGATCATTGGTCCACTCTTGTCAATGGGGGTTGATAACTTTGTGCAAAATGCATCTATCTATGTCTAAGTGTCACAAAAGTAGCCCCATTAAGCTGCTTCAAAAACCTTTGTTCATATTCACACATTTAAGCACACTACCCAACATTGTAATAATTAATGGCCATTTTCTTTTCAAGCAAGTCCTTGATAACCAAACTAACAGATTAGTAAGCTGGATGAGGGGCTTGTAGATTCAGAAACATGTTTATTACTGATGAGATACTTTACAATGCATAGAAAACAATTTCACATATATTGTTGTCATGTTTTGCACATTTAATGACAGTTATTCATTTAGTAGTTTGTGTTCTACGCTAGACATTCTTCCATTTGTAACAGAAAGAAATTCTGAACAAAAAAATATATCAACAAAATCTTCCTTTTATGGCATCTTGCATCTAACTTTCAAATGAGAGTTTTTTTCTCAATTTTAGGTAGTGGATGGAAACGATAGGGTTTGTGCTTGATACTTTTAATTCAAAAGAGGAAAAAGAGGTAGCCATGGGCATGGTACAACCTGCCTTTGTTGCAGAATTGATAGTTTGACACGGCCTTGGTGTTTGTTACTACGGCAGACCAGACAGGCAGGTACAGACATTACTATTGTTATATTAATTGCCATAATGCTTGACGATATTCCTAAGATCATAGGCGTACTGATGATACAACACTTGATAGCGCAAATTGATTTAACTATCAATCTTCTGAATCTAACTCTAATATATTTGAACAGGCCTAAATTAATCTCATTTATACGGTCTGGCCGACGTCCAAACTTTCCATACTTCAGTTGTCCCAATTTAGAGACTTTCAATCAATGCCCACACCTCCCTCATCCTTCACAGGCTGTTGTCATGTTACTAAAAACAAGCTTTTAATCCACATACCAAGTAAGATAAAGTTTGATATGTAAAAAAGTGGAGTCATGCACGTCAAATGTATAAAGAACTCATATCTATTGTTAATCTTATGTTCTTCCAACCACAATATTCAAATGTGAATGATTGCATACACATATACATAGGAACATATGAAGGAAAACGGTTTTCATCTGGGTTATCCATAAATTTTCAAGTTACGAGTTTTACATACACAAATGGGTCCAACCTTGTTTTTCCCTTGAAATTAAAAAAAAAAAAAGAAGAAAAGAAAAGTGAACAAACTTCTATCATTGAAAATATTACAGTTGCACGCAAGGTACACATTTTCTAAAATACAGACCCTTAAAATCATTAATTTTGTTATGAACTTGATGTTTCAAAACTAAAATCTATTATGAAAGTATTCTTTTTGGCAGGCAACAACCACATCGTAGAACTGTACGAGACAGACGTCTGGGGCACAATTGTGATTAATGCTGACCTGTGCGCTCTTCTGATGATCTACATGCACAAATAGAATCAACATGGATAGAAAAGCGGAGAATAGGGAGAGTCCTTGAGAGACCAGCATTCAGCTGAAAAGCCATAACATTTTGAAGCTTACTAACACACAATGTACACATTACGACCGTTGCCACTTTGGCACTCGCTCTGTTTAATGCAGCCATCATTGTCATAGGGGTCCCACACGCTACAGTGGCCATAATGAAAGTGCATTGTTGACTCTCACTAAAAATACCACAGATCAAATCGGTAAGCCACGCCCTCCGTTTGTAGATGTGTTTTGATGTAACCTGATGTAAGGGGGGTGAAAAATGCATTGTCATATACCGGTACATGTACGCTGAGGTTATTTTCTATGCAAGAGTTGTTCACATTCGATTCATGGCAGTTACCACAATCACTGCTATTTTACTGTGTACCTTCAAATACAATACTAGAATGAACATCCTGGTGCAATACATTTCATTGCATACCTGAGTTTGGAGAAAATCTATCATATCATTGGTACATTGCCAATAATTTAAGTAATATCTAGAAATATACGTTACAAATGCTTGATTGCGTCTTGACAGAAATTGCTCTTACCACAATCTATATAACTCCTTAAGAAAAAAAACAATGAAAGAATATATATTATTACAATTTACCAGGTAGAACCAATTTAATAATTTAATAACTATATATTTAGATAATCCCTAACTTATAAATGATCACATTGAAGAAGCAATACATTGATTAGACAATAATATGCTGTATATTTATTTTTTACCAATTTCAACAGTACATTATACCATTCAGATTAAAAATATTTTTGTTTCTACTTCAAAACATTGTGTGTTTCCAATGCGAAGACTATATGATAACGACAACGAGCATCACTCCAGGAAGACTTGGCCATAATCTCAGATTATAAGATGGCCTGAGTGTGCATGTTGTGCATGAACTGCTGCAAATCTCTATACAATATCTGTCTTTAGTTCACCAGAATATATAGCACATTCTAATACTGAGGTTGATGGATCTTTGGCAGGGAAATGCACAGATGGTCTAGGAATCTGTCTACCACAGGAAATAGACCCAGGAATAGATTCAAACTCTTTTGGCACATGCAACTATTTCACTCCTCCACCAACAGGTTCCCTTATTACACATATGCAACCATTGGCCATGGGCTTTCTGTTCATGCCTCTCTCAATTTCCAGTGATGAGCCTTTACATGAATGTGCATTTACATTTCAATAAGCTGAATACTTTGAATAATCATATGGGCAGGTGACCTTGTATATGAGCTTAGAACTGCATGGATATTTATGGGGTTAGCTTTAATTTGCTTTATCTTTTACCAATAAACCCAAACCTAAAACAGCAGATCTGGCGTCAAGGTTTAATATATATGGTGTAAGTAAGATCAAAACAAGTACATCAAAATTATCTTATCAAAACATGACACAATATTTGTTTAATCTAGTCAGCTTTTACGGATTGAACTTTTTCTTCTCATCTAACCATGACTTAATACAGAATTTTTCTGTCTCTGGCCATGCCACAAACGCGAGGAGATTAACTGAAAAAGCATAGGTTTAAATGAACATGTCAAATCTGAACAGATGGGCTGATTGATTGGCCACGCCCATTTTGCACCCACTATACAATTTCACATTTTCTCTGTTGCCAAGACCATGTTTGACCATACAGTGGAACCTGTCTACATACACACCTCGTGAAATTGAACACCTTCTGTTCCACCTGGTTTCCTTGGCATATTGTATATAGGTGAGCTGCGCACGGTTGAAACCTGTCTTACGAGGAGACTTGTCTCGGTTATGATTACGCAAAGCAGCCATGCTTCAAAAAAAAAAAAAAAAAAATGCAACATCAGTCAACTTTCTATTCTGATTAATATTACATAGGCAGTTCATAAGCATAATCCTTGAGAACATAGTCTAAAAATATGAGTTTAGTTCATTCTTGTGTCCATTCTTTACATTGCATAATACAATTTTGCTTTAATATTTCTTTTCAGAACATTAATTAAATACATTTTGTCTACATTTGTTTGTACCAATTATATGCATTTTAAATATTCAAAAATACAATTAATAGTCTCACCATGATTGATCATTTCAATATCATTGTTAGTATCAGTAAATCATCAATATTGGCATAAACGAATGATGATTTGCTCATGAAAATGAAAACCATTTAATATTATTTCTCCTGTAATATCATATGCATAAAAACAACTACTTAAAACTACCAGTTGAATAAATGCATTTCATCATATTTACATGCCACTCATACTAGACCATTTGAAGATAAACTAGAAATACTGTACACATACATATCTATCTTTTTTGTGTTGTAGCACAAATCAACAATCCTCACTGCACCTTCTTTACCCATCATCAATCCCACCTTTCTTTATACCAAATACTTTTCGTCTAAAATCACACTTGTTTGTGTTCCATCTTTGGGTAGTGCTCTGTTTAAATAGTCAAAGATACCTGAAAGGCTCTCTCAAATCAAATTAAACGCTCTATAACTTCACCTGTAACAAAGCCAAACATAGTTTAGGTATCTCTTTATCTTTATAAATTAGATAAGTACATATGCTTAAAAACAAAATATAAATAAAACACTTTGAAAAGGAACTTAAGAGCATTTATTGATATACTAGAAGATGGGTAAAACTTGCTTATTCAAACTCAATGTGTGCGAGGAAAAATATATTCAATTTTGTAAAATCATTCAAAGGGTCTTAATAGACAAATTCACAATAAATACACATACAATATTTCATAAAAGTAGTTAAATTTGTAAAAGTAACAAAGATAATATTATAAGATTGTATTTTGCTACCTGAAGAGACTCCCAATATCATGAGCTTTCTTCAGGTTCATATTTTCTCAACTGCTTATCAACTCTACCAGGAAATTGTTGCAAAGTGAAATGCTCTGACCTAAAAATAGTAAAAATGGAAACTATGTGGACTGAGATTTTAAGTAAGAATGAATGTAATCTTACCAAAGAAGCCTACATGTATAGAATAAACCTGTATTTGAGTACATTGTATGACAACAAAATAATGTGTCATGTAATGCAAAGTGCGAGTCCAATAGTTTCAACTATATGTTTACATGCATAACAAACAACTCAATCCAATAAGACCGATGGATAAAATACAATAGAAATGACAACTTTAAGATATTACATAAATTTCAGAAATAATTCATAGCAAAAGAGCAGTATCTTACGGTATCAATAGTAATATATCTAGGTGATGGATTTGCGAGAGCGATCCGTAATCTTTCAAAATTCGGTCTCGCTGTGTATCCGGTCAACATCTTTGTTGCTCTACAAATCCATCAACAGTTTAGATTGCGAAAAGAATAATACACACAATCTATGTCAAGAAATACAAAAACAACATTTCTACAATGAAAGTGGGCTCTAACAAAATAATCTGGCTACTGTAGATAATGGTGGTTTTCTTCACTTCAAATAACTACACCTCTAAAATAACCAACAGTATAATTTTCCAAAAATTAAACCAGGTAAGTACTTTAAAGATGCTAAACAGCAGAATGCCAGCACTCAGTAAAACTCGTGAAATGAAAGTTATGATAAGGTTGAAGAGCTGGCGTGTGGTAAATGCTTTCAATACTGTGTATATCTTAATACTATTGTTCATTTGTGAGTAATTCTTTACAAAATGAATGTTTAGTATTCTTTAATAGAGATCAATGAATCTGTTCAACACATGCACATCATGATTTTTGCCATAAGAACAGCAGCTCACCCATCCTGTCCTGAACCAGCTGTACATGATGTGAGGCAGTGAGGTCCAGCTCAATGGGGTCGGCATACGGCCACAGCGGTCACCACACACAAACAAAACACCATTGATCCTTCAAACCAATAAATCTATCAATTAATATAAAATCCAAATCTTAACATTTTTATTAACTGCACTGATTATTCCTCACATTTTTTTAAAGGTTGTGGCATGAGGCAAAGTCAACTGCATCAGTTGATAAGATTTTGGTAAAGTTATAAAGAAAAACGTAAAATTTATTATCAAAGAAAATTGATGCAAAATCACTTGAGGCGTGAGCTACCTAGTCTACTCTCCTCCAAGCCTTTTTTGGGGCAGTTGGATCCATACAGAGGTGCTAGATCTTTTTTGACATGATTGCATCCAAGTCTGCTTTGGTCTTCCCTTGCCTCACCCTGCCTGTCTCAAGCTTTCTTATATGACTAATCCATCTAAGTGCCACTCCACCTGACCTAACAGGCATAAATCCCTTTACTTTTGCACCAAAGCATTTAAATGTCTGTGATACATAATTTCTCTAGAGGCTATCTGCACTGACATCATCAATGGGTTTCACCTGACACATCCAACGAGCCAAGCTCTCATTTCTCTTCAGGTGGTTTACAGTGCTGGAGGATGCTGCCCAGAGTAGAACTCCCAAGTGCTCCCAACAGTCTTGTATCTAACAGTTGCAGCGAAGTTACAGCCTCCCAACTGGACTACATGTCACTCTCTGAATGTCACCTCAATGAACTCTGTACCACCTTTAAACTGTACAAATTCAACCCATGGAACTTCCTTGGTTTGCTGACATCAATTGGCCAGATGTTGCAACTACATCTTCACCCCTTGAAATCGAAAATGCCTGTGGTAAGAAC
Organism: Streblospio benedicti; assembly: GCA_019095985.1. NCBI lineage: Eukaryota > Metazoa > Annelida > Polychaeta > Spionida > Spionidae > Streblospio > Streblospio benedicti. The sequence goes on along the minus strand of JAGTTF010005049.1, from coordinate 1,828 downwards.
CATATGGGTTTCATATGTGGTGCAAAAGTACAATCAACATGCCAAAAACCCCATAAAGATGAAATTCAAGGTAAGTGTGAAAAAGTGGAGACGCGCTTTGTCATAAGCCTCTGGTGTCAGTGCAGGCTTAGCCTTCTAGAGAAATTATGCATCACAGACATTGATGCTGTGCTTTTGCAAAAGGAAATGAACTAGGAGTTGGTTAGGTCATGTGGGTGCAACTGGATTGATTAGTAAAGTAAGAAACAGAGATAAAGGCAGAGAGGCAGGGAAGACCAAAGCAGACTTGGGATGCCATGCATGTCAAAAGATCCAGCACCTGGGTATGGATGGATCAAACTGATCCAACTGCCAAAAAGACTTCCAGGATAGTACATTAGGTCAGTGAATTGGATGGATTAGTAAAGTAAAGAAAGCTTGAGATAGAAGGCAGCAAAAAGGCAAAGAGGAAGATGACTATCTGACTTAGATCCAAATACGGTGGTGTGAGGTTGTTGAGTTACTCGCAATGAGGCCCGTGCAAAGTAAAATCAACATAACAAAAGCTCCGTGAGGTAATTCAGTGCTGTGGAGTTATTAAAAAAATTAGGGCATGCCTCTGCATTGTTGCCCTCTGTATGCACAAAATACAAACAGTGGTGTGAGTTGTTAGATGACTCACCCGATGAGGCCGCCGCCATGGCGATGGAGTTGCTGAGCACGTGGTTGCGGTGGTCCTGTGACAGGCGTCGTGCCTGCCCAATCCACTTTTCCCGCCCGACACAGCAGAACAGCGAACTTGGTCACTGCAGCAGGCAACAACCAATTATGGTCATGGTGTTACTCAAAGTCATCGTGACATTATAGTCATAATGTTATATACACAAATAAGCTCTAATTAAACAATGTAATTCATACTGAACTGCAGACAACAACCAATAATCATGTTCATGGCGTTATAATTGTATGTTATATACCTGGCTCAAACTCTATTTTAAGCATAATGCATGTTCATACTCTTGGGTTCCTTGCCAGACTAAAGCCTCAATGGGTATTACCGGTAGATTTAACCGAAATGAAATACGCTTACTTTTTTCACTGCTAATAGTCCAAAATCATGTACCATTATGGGTTACGCCATGTTTTCAGTGTTAACATAATGGCTTACCTCCATTAAATTTTGTTCATCAGCTTGTTAATTAACATGCTAGAGCTGTAGTTAACGCTGCTCAAATTTGGAATAATACATTGCAAATGTAAGCTTATGGCACCTATTTCAAAGGGCCAAAATTCTACTCCATGTCACCTACATTATACATTCACTCTGATAATTAGAATTTTGAACAACTTGATTTCTATATTACTCTCTTAAGAGTTTCAAAATTTTAACAAGGTCCACTTGCAATAGAGACCTCTCCAAGTGTTACCTGACCGATGGTGAGAGAGCAGATTCACGATGGAAGCGATGCCGAGAAGTGTGGGCCCTCGCCATTCTGCAAAATCACGTACATAATGATTTTCTCTATGGACTCGCTTGAACCTGCAAATGGCGTGGTTGTAATTCTTTTCTTTTTTAAATGCTTGCAATTTTCACTTTCTCTTTGTTTGTCTTTACAATTTTAAAAATTATCAAAAATATCCAAAGTTATTATGAGGTATGTTACGGAAATTTAGAATTTTTGTTCTTTAGAACAGCTTTTCTACATACATGTACATAATCTTTGACTATGACTAATATTTTGACCATCTGGACGGACGCCAGCATCACCACAGACAGGATCACTTTGATGTAATCGGCTCCAGTTTGCGTCCGACCTGCAAATAAACCGATTCCTCTGATCAATGCATG